>PVJD01011685.1:0-44644 GCA_004026545.1 Mormoops blainvillei | reverse complement strand
CAGGAGGCAACCAATCAATGTTTCTCCCTCACATCAATGTTTCTCTCAGTCTCTCTCCTTTCCTTTCTCTCTAAAATTAATAAACATATCTGTGGGTGAGGATTAATTTTTTTGAAAGAAAAATAAATAAAATAAGAATAAAAGGGCTCAGTTTAGCTCCATAGTCTTTTTTCCTGACCTGTCACACAGAACCCCAAAAGATGAAGGAAAGAGTGAAAACTAGTTCATTGGGAGCATTGATAGAGTCAAATTTAGGCAAAATTGTGAAGCAAAGGCACTTGTCATGTGTGCATGCATGCACTTGCTCCCTTGTCTCTTTGTGTAACTGGACACCAAATGTTTTCTCTCTAGACTCAAATTCAATGCCAAGTATTTATATCTCATAAATTGCTGAGAACAACTTAGGGACTTTTAGTGTTTGTGTGTATATATATTATTTGTTTAAAATATATATTTTATATATAAATGTTTATATATAAATATTTGTTTAAACATATATATATATAATATTTTAAACAAAAATCAAAACTTTAAGTCTTAAAGATATTTTAATCATTATATTTTAAATATTAATCAGTATGTGGAAGTAGTGGTAGAAATGCAGGGGATAGGGAAGCTTACCTAGAGCTCTTGAGTCCAAAGCACATAGGTCACCTACTCTGCCAATATAAAATGTCCCACCCTAGGAAACTTACTGTCAAATTGGTATAAGGCTCAATAATAAAATTATTAGTTTTTCCCTTTTATTTTGAAATTTGATGACCCAAAGTAAGCATTTGTCCCTGTGTTCATGTTCTCTGAAGATCAGTAAACAAAGAGAAAATTAGTATGCACTCAGATTAACTCAATTTAGGTGTTAACCAGAGGTCAGGTTGTGTTTATCATATCTCCTGAGGGACAAATAAAGCAAAAAATTATTATCAGAAAATCTTAAATCAGGTCTTATGAATTTATGAATATGTTCATTCTCTTTTAGGTTCTTAAAAGGCCACATAACAACCTAGATGAATTGGTTCTTGGTTGCCCCTTTATCTACAAGGTCTCTTGGTCTGAATGTCTATATAATAGTTTTTAAAAAGTGTTTAGCAAGGAATGAACTTATAAAAATGGTAGTAGAGAAGTAGTATCTTAAAGATCAATCATTTGATCTGTCTTACATGCTTGGCCTGTAGCCAATATTTCTCTTTCCTCATTGGGAGGTGACAGAAGTTTCCCTGACTGTGAAGTGAATTAAATGAACAAATGTGTTGACAGTAAATGTTCATACTTGAACACTAAGAGAGTTCCATGCCAAATTATTTTCCTCAAAGTAGCAAGGAAGAGAAACTTGGTGTAAACTTCACAACCAAGTATGGCTGAAACTCTTCTTATTGAGAACTAGCATTTGTGATTATATCTGTCTAGGACTGTGGCTTTTGCAACTGAGAAAGTTAACCTTTTGGTTTGTTATATTTGGAATCAGCTCCTCAATAATAACATTTTTTACACAAGTTAGATTACATGGCCTCAGTGAAGGTACATTATAATGGGAGTGTGGGAGAGCCCATAGCCTACTATAACTCAAGTATGAAAATTTCTGCTCTATGCGGCAGAAATAAAACTGAGCTAGCATCTTGCTTATGATTTGGAATCATTTCATGAAAGTGAGATGTTTGTTTGGGGGCGAAACAGATGAATGATCGTTGCCAAGAATTGTTATAAAGAAGTTCCTCCAACTCCTTTGTCTGCTGCCTTCAATTAAAAAAAAAAGACAACTTTGGCTTTCCTCTTGAGGTTTTTAACAACTCTCATTCAATACTGACAGGACAGGAATACTAAAAATCTATGGTCTCTCAAGTGAACCACATTCTGAGTCCTCCTTGTCAATGTCAAATATTGTCAGGTGTCAAAAGCCAAAATAATTTATTCCCAGAGACAAATGGAAGTCTAGAGGAATGATTCATCAATTACATTTAACTAAAAAGGATTTATTTACCATTTGCTCAGCACCCAGCCTTAGACATGATGGGAATGCAAAGGAATATGGTATGGTCTATAATCTCAGGAAGCTTATGAAGACCACACCTGAACATCCTGGAGGTCAGGGGCCAGTAACTTTTTAAGACCTGTGTGGTCATCAGTAAAATTAAGCCAAAGTGAGTTCAGACAGGATTAAGGCACAGGCAGAAAAGAAAAAAAGGTAGAAAATAATAGAGGTCCTGGGAGATATAAGACAAAGGAAAGATTATATGAGGCTGAAAAAATTAAATTACAGAAAATGGGGGTGGCAGGAGGGAGCATTAGTTAGGAAGATGGAAGATTACCTTGGGAAATAAACTTTAGGCTGTCTCATCTTTAAGGATTATCTGCAACAAATTTAAAAGTGCTGGATTCCTTTAGTCAAAAGCAGGATCTACAGGTGGATTAGCTGTGGTTTTTGTGCAGAAGGCACTGAAAATAAGGACGAAAGAAAAAAGCCTTTGACATGCCCAAATCTCTTCATCTGCCCATTACAATTGTCAAGGCCTTGGAGGTTCCTAAGTTTGCACTGAGTGAATCTTGTATTCTCATTACAAAAGACATCAAGGCTTGAATAGCGCCAGATCATTTTACTTCTTATAGGGAGGCTAAAGATTCAGTCAATAAGTGACTGGGCCACTACATTGTCCCCTAGAGAAGCAGGTCTGGGTTGGTTTGTTTGTTCATTCCTGAAATTGGATTCTGGATGCTGGAAGAAGGAAGGATTGATTTCCAGTGAAATTGGAGACTATGCCAGGGAAGCATGCTTTTACCATTCCTTTCCACTTGTCGTGAAGAAGGACCAGGTAGTATGATGGATAGTTGGGGTGTTTATGGCTGTTGAATATGTCTAATCTGAATTCTTGGCAATTAGAGCTATTCGGCTTTAACTCTTTGGCTAAACTATATACATTTCACCAGATTCAACAGAAGCACTGACTCAATCTGTCCTTACCTTTCTGGCACCTCCTATTTTCCTAAACACTTTCCCTCAGATATAAATGTGTGCTATTTAAAAAGGTATGGTAGGCACCTTTTCTCCCCCTTATCACAATTAGGTTTTTGTACAAAAAGGGTTATGCAAGTTCTATGGGTGGCTTTTCTGGAGATACACCTTTTCTTAAAATATTCTTGCCCTGGCTGGTGTAGCTCAATAGATTGAGTGCCAGCCTGCAAACCAAAGGGTCATCTCTTCTATTCCCAGTCTAGGGCACATGCCTGGGTTGTGGGCCAGGTTCCCTGGTGGGGGATGTGGAAGGGGCAACCACACATTGATGTTCTCTCCCTCTCTATCTCCCTCCCTTTCTCTCCCTCTAGAAAAAGAATTCTTACCATATAACTGGATCAGATCCCTGCATGAAATCCTCTTCAGTCTTCAGTCTTCAATTCCAGATGATGTAAGCAACCAAGTTGCACGTTATCATATATTTACAGAATCTCAGTGAGAGGACACTAGTTATCCTTATCACTTAAGAAGTGAGGAAATTAAAAATCATGGAGGAAATGGAATTTCCTCACATTCACACAGCAATTTATGGTAGGGTTGAAATCTCTGATTTGGGCAGGAGTGAATAAATAGGATCATAAGAAATTTCTTAGTTGCTTTATTTTCCTTTATTAGGATATTTTTTCTTCTAATATTTCACTTTTCAATTTATTGACACTTAATCCACTTAATGTTTACTTTCCAGACACTTTTCTTTATTTTTCCTAAAACCCAAATGAATAATCAATTTCCCACTTTGGTTAAAACCTTTGAAGGCAGTTGTTAAAACTTGTATACTATTTTGTTCTCCATAGTGCTTTTCGCAGTTCTTGCACATAACTTGCTTGATAAATATATATTTTAATAGAACCTCTGAATTTGAAGCCAGACAGATTTAGTTTTCATCTCAGTACTGTTACTTACAAGCTTCAGGGCCTTGAGTAAGTTATTTGCTATATTGGAGCCTCATTTATGTTTCTATAAAATGGAATTAATGGTATCTATCTCATGGGGCTGTTGTGATAACTGTGGTAATTCATATAGGGTGTCTGGCAGAGTTCCTGCACTAGTAAATAGTCAATAAATGGTGGCCATTCTCATTACTTAGTGAGGGTGTAAGTAAATATTTGAAAGTGAGAGGGGTCTACTCTTAAGAGGACAGTCACAAAGAGTTAGAGGGTCAAGAGGGGAAATTTAATAGCTTCATAGAGCCCTCTTGAGTTAGAGTTTGGTTTCCTTTTTTACTTAAAGCCAGTCCCTAGAATATACTGAAATTGTCAGAGCTGAAAAGAACTTTAGCTATCACTTTTTTCAAAGCCCTCATTTTATAGAGTTGGAAAGTGAGGCTAAAAGATAATCTGAATTCATTTTGGTTACGAACGTAGCTGAGGTAGGACTACACTTTGAGTTTTTAACTCTCTTTCCAGTATATTTTCTCTGTAATGCCTACTTCCATAAGGCACATCTCATTTCAAACATTAATACATAAATACACATCACATGATTTGGGTATTGCGTAGCATTTTGGGTGAATCATGCCTCTGCTCCTCTTATTCAGCATGAATAATCAAATAGGCGATAGAATATTTTTGGGGTAAATTTGAAAATTTCATTCCTAAATGGCGTGTGTATGATGTGTGCATGTGTATCAGGTCTCCCTGCATATACTCTTAGTGAATGAAATATACAGAAAAGAAAAATAGAAAATCTTCCAAATAGAAGACTAAAAGTTTACCAAAGGCAAACTTCTGTGGCAAGCTGTGGTTTATGGTGTAGGAGGGAGTAGCAATTTGTAGCACCCTTTTTGTGGAGAAAGGGAATCTGGAGAGGAAAGTGGATGGGAAAATGTGGCTTTTTAGATCCTTTTACTGTGAAATGGCTAATCACATATTCTGTTTCCTTGCAATAAAACTGCAAGTGTCATATGAACAAAGTATCATTTCACAGGAAGAAAGGGGTAAAAAATTCTAGCAGCCTGTTGAAAGCATCCTAAAACAAGGTTCAAGAAATTTCTTTTGTAATTGGCTAGTTCAGGATTAAGGAGATCTGGCAGCATGGAGCTTATGACTTTTAGCCCTATGGTTAGTCTTGCCAAGACTGGGCCATTTTCCCCAACACAGTGCAGAGAAACAAAATTATCTTTGAATGGAAAACTATTCGTAGTTTAGATCACATCCTTCCCCTACATATGGATCTAGTCTTTCACTGTCTGAAAAATTGTATATCTCTGTAAACTGTAGAAAACTGTTAGGAGTGCAAAATGATTCTTGTTCATAGACATGTAAATTCTGTCTACTGGGTGTCCATTGAACCCCCATACACAGACTTTGAAAGATGTCAGTGTACTTCTATTTCCACATATCTTTTAATATTCTTGAGCTATATACCCTTCTTGTTTCTTGAATTCTCCATCAAACTGGTTGTGTAGTACCTCACCAGTTTCCTCATTAATGAGTTAAGCACAGTCTTTACCTTTTGTTCATTTTTATATCTGTATGAGAGACATGACTTTGTATTTTTGGTCAAATTATCTTTTAACACCAGCCATGCCAAGGATATAAAAGCCCCTTGTCCTTTTAGTATCTAGACAGCATATGCAGTGGATGACCAATTTTAAAAGGGAGGTTTTGGCTAATAATTCAGACCCTTCAGATGTAGTTATTGGCAAGTCATGATTTCCTCATGTTATGTGGACTAAATCTCCTTGTTGAGCTACAATATACAAGCTGGTAGTTTTCATTCTTGAAATGGGCAGCAAGACCAGTTCACCATGGCATCAAAGCAGTTCCCTAAGGACAACCTGCACACCTATTTGCAAAAGCAGCAAAAGGCACAGTCAGAACTAGGAAAATGCTCCTCCCATCCTCATCCCACTCCCTTCATCCCTATACACACAAGTTCCAGCAAAATAAAGGAGTTCTGTTGACACAGTCTTGCCTGAACAGGAAAAGTTAACTTTTACGGAGATTCTGTACTTAATGATTTCAGCAACTTAGGTGCCATTCCTGAACTTGCCATATGTAGAATGGCTGAGAAGAGCTGACTTTGTGAAGGAAATTGGCTTCCTTAATTATAGAATGGGATTCTGGGGCGTGTGTTCAACACACACCTTTGGGCCCATTCACTCCTAACCCACCAAGTGATGTGGTAAAACTGTTTTGTAAAAATCAAGTCTCAAGGATTGATCTGATTTTAAATGGCAATCACCACGACTTCATGTCACTGAGAGAACAACTTTGTGACTCTATACGGGTTTGAGGTAACAAAATTAATACTTTTTTTGTTTTTTATATTTTAACTTTTTATTTTATTTTTTCTTTTAAATTATATTTTATCAATTATGCTGTTACAGTTGTCCCAATTTTCCCCACTTTGTTCCCATACCTGACACCCTCCACTCACTCAGGCAACCCCACCCCTTCGTTCATATCCATGAAAGGGCAGACAAAGAGCTTCCCAGACAAGAAAAAACTAAAGGAGTTCATCATCACCAAACCATTATTATATGAAATGTTAAAGGGAGTTATTTAAGACAAAGAAGATAAAAACTATGAACAATAAAATGGTAATAAACACATACCTATCAACAATTAAATCTAAAAAACAAACTAAGCAAATAAAGAACAGAGGCAGAATCATGAATACAAAATTAATTCTTAAAAAATGGAAGGAGAACTTCAGATTGAAGGTATATGAGATATGGTGGGGGTAAAGGGTGATAGGGTAAGGTTTAACCAAGAGGGTCAAGGAAATATTAGTATCAATGACTCAAATGTAAATTCCTAGATTTCCATTTATATTTGCTACCTTAAAGCAGCATTGTCTGACAGAACATTGCATTGGGATTCAGAAAACATAGATTCTCTCCTCTCTGCCAATGGTTACTGTGTGATATTAAGCTAGTCACTTAGCTTCTTTGTGGTTTCTATTTTTCACTTGTAAATTATAGTAAGAAGTATAAAATAAATAATGTTTGTTCTTAATTGGAAAAAAACTAATAATCTTAAAAGGATAGTGTCCGTTAAGAGATTATGTTTAAATGTAAGCCATTATAGACAACATGACAAGGGTTTGCTTTTTCTCATTTAAAAAAAAACACATAAAGCAATAAGTTCCCACCTGATCAGTCTAAATTTAGAAAAATCAAGATTTTTCTAAGTGGTCATGTCATGTCAGTTCTTACTACATAAAGAAAGTCTTTAAACTACAGGACAGGCTTATGCTTCAATTCCATTTCATTAAAAACAATGCTAGATAAGTATAAAAACAGTTACTAAGATGAACTGAAAAGCTGTTTCCCTCTTGTTATTACTTAGTTTTCTTGTCACTAGTCCTGCAGATTCCTGGGCCAAACCTGAGAGTTGCTGAATGAGAATTGTTGGTGAGAGGGGAGTAGAAGTCATTTCTCCAAGGATTTATGATGTACAAGGATTTTTGAATTTTGAGAACTGTTAGGTTTAGAAGACAGGAATGATTTCAAGGACAGGTAGGAAATAATATCTCAATGGATTTAAAGTGGCTAGTATTAAGAAATATTCAATTATGTGTTTTTATTTCAAAACCTAATAAAAAATTTTCACCTCATAATTACAGTTGACCATGTTTATATTTAAAACCTTCTCCCCAAACTGATGCATATGAAATTTCCATTTATCATACTTAGAAGTAAAGGGTAGCCTGGAAACCCACCATAATGTTTACTTTCCTCTTTTCTCTATTGCTCTTGGATGGAGAGGGAGTTCTGGGTATGTCAGCACAAGTTCCACCTGTTACCACTCTGAACTGAGATAATAGATTTAATGAGCTCAAAATTGGTTGTTGACCTTCTTCCAGCTCATTAATGCCTTTCAGCATCTTTCCTCATTCCTCCTTGTCAGCTTCTTTCCAAATACACTTTCTTGTGACATTTCACTGACAAAAGGATGTGTGGGCACCTAAAAATTTAAAACACCCTTTTCAAAGGCTCATCTGCCAAAGGAGAAAGTTTTGAAAGCATTTCATTACATTCCTGATTTTTTTTTGAAGGAAGCCAGGTTTCTCCTATTCCGAAATGTATACAGCTCAGAGAGTCTGTAAGCCTATTTGTCATCTTTGCTAATACATGCTTAACATACCTGTCTTTGGAATAGCTAAGAATATTCCAGTTAAGATTTTTAACAGAATTTGAATAAAGCACTCCTTTAAATTCAGATTAACAAGAGCTGGGAGAGATTCTGATATATGAACTTATATTTTTCTTTGAGTTATCATTCAGCGGAGAATATTTGAATGGTACTAGCTCTTAAACATCTGTAGGTAGTTTCTAGAAGTCTGAAGTGATCTGTGTATCTGCAAGAACAATGATTTCTGCTTTTTTGTAATTTTTCCAACTCATCCTGAACTTTTTCTCTGAATGTATTCAAAGGTAGCTTCACAGTGAATAGTTTATTGTTCTTTATTTGCCATTTTGGGGGACTTTTCACTTTCAGCTGTAGGCACTTGAGGGCAGGAACTGAATAATCTACTTCTGTATCCCCCACCCCAGACCTCTAGCACAGAGTGGAGAGTCAAGAAATACTTGTCAACTGACATGAGGAAAATAAACTCCACATCATAATGTGTTACAAGATGAAAGGAAACTTTAAGTTGCTGTGAAGCAGGTGAGCCTGGAGATATCAGCATGTCTAACTGAAGTCAGATACACAAAATGAGAGGTCTATTCATTGTGGCCATATCCATAGGTAGAATTTCTTACTCCTTCCTCTGTGCTCCCAGAAAATATATTTAACACTTGTTTGATCCTGTCTTGTAACGTAGTTTCACACAGATCTGTCATAGCCCTTTGACTATAAACTTCATCAGGGTACAAATCATGCTTATCAGTCTTTAATCTCTCCAGAACCTAGCACAGTCTGGTACAGAGGAAAGGATGAATTAGTATTTTGTGATACTTATGTAGGTGTTTCTTGTATATGATTCAGTGTTAGGACTCTTCACTATTTTCACTAAAACCTGAGGATGCAAATAGTTTGCTAAGGTTCCTTTCAGATGCTAGAACTATGGTTCCATAAAAATACAGTAGAAATTAAAGTTATCAAAATTCAAATAAGAAATATATATATATCTAAATATAATAAAACATAAATAAGTTTTTTGTGATTTGAATGTGAAGGATTACCCTATGGTGACTTTGTAGAAGAGACTTATTCTCATCCATATTATAAAAAATAATATTATAATTTACTGAGTATCACTGCATATCAGGTATTGTGGCTGGTGCTTTCACACACATGAAGTATCTTGTTTAATTTAATTTTCACAACTACCCTCCTAGATAAGTATTATTAGTCCATGATTCAAATGTGAAAACTGAGGCTCAGAAAGTTTAAATTTATTTGTTCAAGGTCACATAGGAAATTAGTAGCAGAGCTAATCCATGGTTATATGAATTCATATCATGTTAGCATGAATCAACAGCCTAACTTTTGGACTTGATGTTATTGCTACTACCACAGGGCTAGCTTCAACCCTCTTAGTACATAGGCTTTATCCCTATATCTAGGGGATATACTTGTACAAATTACCTCAAATACTATTTATTTCAACACTTCTATATAGGAGATACAAAGAATATCTGAGGAAGACTGAAGAGCAAAAACTAGGTACAAAATGGCAAGTTAAAGTGGGAATTGTAAATGCAGGTGGTTCGTTAGTGGAGGCGTTGATGAGAAGGATTACTAATATTTATGGACTGATTGTACGTTTGTGTATAAGCCTCAGGTTAGTTATAAGAACAACTTTGGAGTTTCCTTGCTGCATCCTTTTGAGCTGCCTCCTTTCCAGGTACCTCTCCAAACACAGCATGCATTACTGCAGTATTGCCCCACTTAGCTACTGTGTCAGCAGTAGTTTTGGACAATCACCTGGCATGCTATAGTCACAGTCTACCTTTCCAACCTCATTTGGAGCCATTCTGGTTCCCCTGCATTCTTCTCCAACTACAGTAGCCTTTTTTTATGTCTTTGACCAGGCCAAACTCTTTTCTTCTTCAGAGCCTTCAACCTGTTAAGTGCTTCCTGGAACACTCTTTCCCCACATTTTCCCTGGCTAACTACAACTCACCCTTTGAGTCTCAGCCTAAATTTTCTTCCACGAAAAGACTTTGTTAAGCACCCATTGGCCCAATTTAGAATACATTCCCCTTAATATTCTTTCTTATTACATGCTATTCATTTCCTTCATAACCTATTAGCCATCATATGCCTATTTTTTTGTTTGTTTAATGTTTGTCTTTAAAAGACCAAACTGTGGTGAATTTACACAATGGAATACTACACAGCAAAAAGAAAGAAGGAACTCCTATCTTTTGCAACAGCATGGATGGAACTGGTAATTATGCTAAGTGAAATAGGCCAGGTGATGAAAGACAAATAGCATATGATCTCACCTATAAGGGAAATCTAATGAAAATAAACTAACAAGCAAAAGAGAACTAGAGAATGGAAATGTGGAAGAGACTGACAGTGACCAGAGGGGAGGGGAGTAATGGGGTAAACAAAGGGAAAGGTCAAGTCAAGGAATATGTATAATGACACATGGACAAGGACAATGAGGGGAGGATTGAATGTGGGAGAGGAGGGGCGGGTAGGGCAGGGGAGCATAATGGGGGAAAATGGGGAAAACTGTAATTGAACAGCAATAAAAAAGCAAACTCTTAAGCTTCAGAAAGTCAGAGACTATATATCTTAGTTCATCATCTATTGTATCCTCAACAAATATTACTGTCTCTAATTTGTGACAAGTGCTCAATACATGTTTGTTGAATAAATGAATTAATCACCATAATTTAGGGATGGATCTTCATGTAGCTGTCAGAGACAGAATAATTTACTTAGTGTTCAAATGCAACCTGGTCCTAGAACTGGAAGCAATTGCCCCTCTGTTTTAGTTTATTAGGTTACATTTGGAGTATCAGGTCCACATTTGGGATTTTGAAAAACTGAAGAGTACTCAGAAGAGGGGTAGCTGAAAGGTGAGTGGGAAAGAAAATATTTATGAAGCCATTGCTCTAACAGATGCTATACTACACTATTATATATTTAATAATGTAAATAATGGTGGATAAAGATGAAAGCTCTAGAGCCAGAGCTTTGCTTGGGTTAAAATCCTGACTCTGCCACAATTAGTTATGTGACCTTGGACAAGTGTTATTATCTCAACATTCTTACATAAAAAATGAGGAAATAATAACAATAACTATCTCATAGGTTTGTTACTAATACGTGTAATGTGGGTATAATATTGCTTAACCAATAATATTAGATAAGAATTTCCTGTTAATTTAATTCTCATAAAATCTTCTGTAGTAGTAACCGTTTCCCCCATTTTGAGGTTCACATAGTAGGGAGCTAGTATTTGGGCACATATCTCCATAGTTCTAAAGGAAATGGGGCAAGTTTTAAGATGACCTCACATTAGCAAACAGATGTGGAATCTATGGGTTTTCAAACATGGGAAGAGTTTGCTGGGGATAGGGACTGTCACAGGTGGTTGGATAATGGTAGCTACATTTAAAAAATTAATAACTATGAGGTAATAAGGTTAGGTTTATTCAATATTAGTCAAGAAAGTAAAAGTAGTGATGGTTAGAGTTATAACCCACACAGAAAGTGACTTTTCTAAAAGTCAGCACTCTTCAGCAATGAAAAGGCTGCTTTTTAAGGATATATGTTACTTGTCACTGAACACACTGAAAGAAAGACTAAATGACCATCTGTCATAGGTGTTATATTGTATAAGGGATAATTTCATTGGGAGAGAAGTTGGAAGAGATCAACTCAAGAATCCTATGTACTTTCTGATTCTATAATTGAAATATAATAACAGAAATATAACAACACATACCATTTACCCCGGAACCAAAATGTCAGAAGACAGAAAAAATTCCTGCTGAGAAACATGCTCCTGCTGTTCTAACTGGTGTCTGACAGCTGCTGAATATTTAGCTGTGCATTTGTTCATAGGACATGATGCTTAGCTGAACTGGTATTTTGAAAATCCTAGGCACTCTTTATGTTTCTATCATTATTATTGTATTATTATTAATTACTTTTAATTCAGTTCATAAAACTGACATTACTTACTGTGCCACTACTGAATACATATTTAAAATGTATATCAGCTCCTAAATGAATATTTAAAAACAGTTGATTATCAAGTAAGTCTTTATCAAAATTGGTATAATTATGATATGATTAAAAAAGTAGAAGACTGGGAATAAGTCAAATAGAATCTTCCAATCTGGAGCACCCTCAAAGACTAGATATATTTATCACATGCTTAGAAACCTTTCTTGGGGGCTAAAAAAATCAAAACAAAACAGTGTCAGAGAGGAGAAACCACAGGTATGTCATTATGTTGAGGGATTTCGGATGCAATCAAATAAGTCTCCCTGCCTTCAAATCATCTACTGATCTTCCCAAAACAGCTAGCAGAATTCTCAAGTCCATTAAGTGTTTAAAAACACTGTCTTTAAAACCAAACCCGTGTGTTCAATCCCATGTTCGTTAGTGATGTTCATTCTGTTTCAGGGCTACAAACAATTTAGATTAAGAATCAAAATCAGATTAATATTTGTACCATTGTTTATTTCAAGATGATAGCTTTATAAAATGCTTGAACAGATGCTTTCCAAATGCAGATATCTTGTTGAGTTTTAATAATCACTTTTGACTTCTTATTTTTAATATTTTTTAAAAATATTCATCTTTTTTAGTGCTACGTTTTCCATTGGTTTGACATTGGGGATAGCTATGTTCTCTTCAGGAGGAAGTCTTTTCACTTCTGCTTACCTAAGTCACAAGAAATGAAAGGCAAGGTAACATAGCAGTGAAGATAATGACCTCTAGAATGAGACAAAAGTATATTTGAAAACCCACTCTACCATTTACAAACTGTAAGATTTTGTCTACGTTACTTAACATCTCTAAGTCTAGGTTTCATTATCTGTAAAATGAGGATAGTAAATAGGGTTTTATGAGAATGAGATGTAAAGTGTTTTAGCATTTGACATGGCCATGCTAGGTACTCCATTAATGACTGCTATTACTGTTGTTATTATACTGTATTACATGTGCAGGGTAAAGGGCTATGAGATCTCTTCCATTATTTACTAACTGTGTAATCTGGCCCAAATTCCTACACTTCTCTGAAACTTGGTTTCCTTATCTGTAACATCAGGATAATAGTATTGCTCACCTAGATATGCTGTGAGGATTAATAATATGATAAATATAAATGACTTAGCAAATAGGAGAAGCTCTATAGTTATTAGCTTAAAGAATGCAACAGCAAAACCTGAAGCCTATTCATTTTAATGAGGCCTCTTTCTAAATAGTCTAGTTACTGAATTTAAGTAATGCAGGTGATTAAGGGCTGCCTTTCCACAAAAATATTAACTGTGAGACCAACAAACACTTTTCTCCATAGCTTAGTGATACAGACTTAAGTTCTGTTAAGTTAGGGAGTTAATCTCATTTAGTCCCATGCCCTTATGCAGATGATTCCTAAATCTGTATGCCTTGCCCTGATTTTTCCATGAAGTCCCAAACTCATGTATTTACCTATCTACTGAATAGGTCCCACTGGATGTCTACTAGGTATCTTAAAATTAATTTGACTTTAAAAATAAACCTTCATCATATACCTAGCCAAAAATCTACGGCACACACTTCACTCCATTCTTTCTCTGACTCCTGAGTCTTAATAAATCTATATCCAAAGCATATCCTCAGTATACCTATCTCAACTGCTACAACTCTTGGCCAAGCCTCCACAATCTCTCACCTGGACAACTACTAAAGCATCTTAATTGGCCTTCCCACTTCTACGTTGGGCCTTCATATCTTTGCCTGAATCAGTTATTAAATGTGGTTCTTCTTGGGAAGAGTATGAGGCCACTCTGTGCAGGTGAGGCAGTCCCTGAATGGGTTAAAAGCTGAATATTCTCTGTTGACACACGTTCAGTAGTTGGAGCAACAAGTGCCTTGTTGCTTGGAAACCTGAACAGTGTAATTCCATCTGCATCATGATGGATATCCTTATTGAAAACACTTCCATGGATGGTTCCAGGACTTAATGGGTAACTCTGATATTTGCTTAAGCATGGTAGAACATTAAAGTTTTATGCGTGAACTTGAATTTTCTGAATGGTCCTGTAATATAGGCATTTCCATCCCAATTTTTCACATAAGCAAACAGGATCATAGAGGTCGTAACTCAAGGTCACACAGGTAATAAATGATGAAAAGAAGACTTAAATCCTTAACTTGACCCCAAACTCCAGCATTCTTTCTACCATGCTTCACTGCCTCCCTAACCAGGGAGTTTATTGAGCAGAAAATTCCATTTCTTATCATGCTTCTTAGCCGAGGTCTCTCATGCTCTTTTTTCTCTATGTGTTCCTTCTCTGTGTGGGTGTGTTTGTGTGCATTTACTTTTATTATAAGAAGTGTGGGTAAAACAGACACATATTATTGAAAGGTAAAGGGAATCTTCAAAGTAATCAGGTTAAGGCCTTCTTGGAAAAACTTGTCTGATTAATAGCATTTTTAATTTCTTCCTTAAAATATCAGGTTTTCACTGAAAAAGGTCTCTAAGATAACCATTAATGTTTTGGATATTTCTTTCCAACCTTTATATTTTGTCTAGGTTACATTGGTTGAGGTTTTGGTTTTGCAGACAATACCGTAACATTATTTTCAAAATTATACAAATTCCTCACAAATGTCATGTTAATAATGCATAATAACCTATCAAATAAGTGTACTATAATTATTTAATAATCACCTTAGTGTTAGCTAAGAATGACAAAACTGTTTTATAAAAATAGTATTCAGTAATGACAAAGAACTAGGAAAAATTGAATTATCCAATATACAGAACTCATGGAAAGTAATTTACTAGAAACTATCAAGAATTTTAAAAATGTTCATTCCATTGTTCCCAGGAATCTATTTAGGGAAGTAAACATAAATGGAGAAAATATTTTAGATATGATGATATTCAAAAAGTGTTTGTTGAGTGCTTCTTAAATGTTACACTACCTTTACAAGAGTAATGAAAATAGCTTCCTTTATATTGTCCATTTAAAAGAATTAAAGCAGATTTGTGGTTTCTCTTAAAAAAACAAAACCAAAAAATATCGGATTTTCTTTATGAAAATTATTTAATGATAATGTTCTAAGTAGGAATTTATGCATGATGAAGTAGTTGAGATGGCATCTAATCCCTATCAGATAACCCATTAAAGAGAGCTTTAAGATGGCTTTGTATACTAAGTACACACTGAAGACAAACAGCCACATTCAGCAACCCTGTATTTAATATTCACATATAGTAGGAAAGATTGGTAAGTAAGCTTCAAAGAACTTCTTCAGTGTCAAAACCCAAAGTCTTGCCAGCTGATTTGAAAGGGTGGTCAAACATTGTTAATTATTCAGCTGTCAGAAGAATTATGTAAAGTTGCAGGTAATAGCTCATTAGCAAGAAATAGCTATTGTTAATTATGACAAGGTCAACAAAGTGATAGCTTTCCAAATTTGAGAGGATATTGAAAATAAGAAAAGCATCTTAGAATAGAATGAGATCTAAAATCAAATACAGGAATCCATGTATGAAAAAGAGAGGCTGATTGTCTCACAAAAGTTATTTGATTCTCTGGAAGCCCAAAGAGGCAAGTCCTCAGAATTGGGTAGCTGCTTCTTAGGTTGATCAATGGTGACTCAGGGCCCTGCTCACTTCTTCTTATAATCTTTTTTTTTTCAGGGAGTGTCACCTTGACTGCTTCATGAAGAGCCAAAGCATGTTAAAGCCATCTTTAGTTGCAACGTGCTTATAGAGTTTAACATTCAATGTGTGTAAAGAAGCTTTCTTGGCTGCCTGCCTAAGATAGAGGAGGAAAAGAGGGAGGGAGTTTTTAAAAGATTATTACAAAGTCCAAAATACACATATTTGCAAATAATAACAGCTACAATTTATTAAATGTCTGCTTCTCCAGAAACTACATCATGTATTTTACATATATTATCAATTTTAATCTTCATAACAGTCTTCGAAGGTAGATAATAGAATTATCCCCATTTTCATGTGAGGAAACTGAGAAACAGAGAGGTTAGGTCACTTGCCCAGAATCACGAAGTGGCAATATACTTGGAACCCAGGTATAAGTCATTCCTAAGCCCATACTGTTACTAAACTTAACATAATAACAAAACGATTTATTAAACAGGGCCAACAATATGAGTCATAAAAAAACTGATAAACTTCATCAAAAGCAAAAACCTCTACTCTGTAAAAGGTACTATTAAAAACATTAAAAGGCAAGCTATAGACCAGGATAAAATATTTGCAACACCTATATCTGAGAAAGAACTATTATTCAAAATATAAAAAGAGCTCTTCCATTTCAAAAATAAACAAACCATCCAATAAAAATGTGTATAAGACTTGTACAAAGGAAAATCCAGTAATACCTAATAAGTATATGAAAAGAGGCTTGACATCCTTAGACTTCAGGAAAATGCAAATTAAATCACAACTAGATAACACTGTACAGCTGTTACAAAGGGTACAATTTAAGAGACTGATAATATCATCTGCTGGTAGGGAAGTGAAACAACTGTAATTTTTATCCACTAACTGTGAAATTGTGAAATGGTACACCTATTTTAAAAACAATTTTATTGTTTCTTATAAAGCTAAATAAACATTTATCATCATGTTTTAAAAGTTCTCCTCTGAAGTATTTACTCAAGAGAAATAAAAATATGTATCTACAGAAAGACTTGCATGTGAAGGTCTATAGCATCGTAATTCATAATAGCTTAAAATCAAAAAGAACTCAAAGGCCCATAAGTTGTTGAACAGATAAAATGTGTGTTATGTTCATGTAATAATAATAAAAATAGTAACAATAACAAACAGTGTCTGATATACACAAAAACATGAATAGAGTTCATAGACCTTAGGTGAAGCAAAATTAGCCATACACCAAGGGCTATATTCTACATGATTACATTTATAAGAAGTTCTAGAATGTATCAAATGAATTATAGTTAATAAAAAGATAACTGGTTGCATGGGGCAAGATTGGGGAAAGTGTTTGAGGTTGACTACAAAGTAAGACAAAGGAAATTTTGAGAGAGACAGGAAAGTTTTTTACCTTAATTAACATGGTGCTTACATGGGTGTTTATATTTGTCAAACATTATCAATCTGCATAGTTAAAACATGTAAATTTTCCTAAATGTAAATTATAATTCAATAAACAAAGATGTAAAATTATTTTCTCTTTTAAAGATTTTATTTATTTATTTTTAGACAGAGGGGAAGGGAGGGCGTGACCCTTTGGTTCATGGGTCAATGCTCAATCCACTGAGCAACACCAGCCAGGACAAAGATGTAAAATTATTATAAAATGCTTTTTAAATCTACCCTGATTGAAATAAAATGTAGTTCAATAAATGCGTCAACAAAAAATCATTGTTATTAAGACAATATTTAAGAATATTTCTTCTATTTTAAAAACCAAATCCAACCTACCAGCTAAGTACTTATTACATAAAAATAAATATGAAATAGCTCCTTTTCCCATGGATTGTGGCTTCTGTTTTCCCACTGAGAGCTATTACCAAAAACAGCCACAGGCAGGCAGAGAGCTCAACAATTTTTCTCACTGGCAAACTCTCTGCGCAAGTACTCTTAGAAATTTAAGCAAGGTGTTCAGACCAAGATGGAAGTGTAGGTAGAAATGCTTCACTTCCTCACACAACCAAAAGAAGTATAACAACCAAGTTTAAAACAATAAACCACCAGAACTGCCAGAATAGCAAACTACATGGAACTCTGACAACCAAGGTGTTAAAACATTCATCCAGACTAGTAGGAAGGGCTAAGACAGGTACCCCTGGAGGGTAGAGAGGATGCTCAGCAATGCAGCAGACCACATGGGTGAGGTGAGGAGGGCTGGCTGACTGGGAAACTAGAATCAAAACTTCTAGCTGTAAAATACTGTGGGGGCTGTGAAGGATGGAGAAATTCCCAGTCTCACAGGGCAGTTCTTTGGAAAGTGGGGCTAGAGCAGAACAAGCCAGCAGCATTGTTCCCTCTCTGAACTCTCCCCCACAGACAGTGCTACAACGCAGGAAAGAGGGTTGCCCAGCCCTGGTGAATACCTAAGACTCCACCCCCTTAAAACATCACAGCTGCACTGAGACAAAGAATATGGGCCAAATGAAAGAACAGATCAAAACTCCAGAAAGAGAGCTAAGCGATGAAGACACAGAAAACCTATCAGATTCAGAGTTCAAAACACTGGTAATCAGGATGCTCACAGAAATGGTTGAGTATGGTTGCAAAAAGAAGGAAAAAAATGAAGGCTATGCAAAGCGAAATGAAGAAAAATATACAAGGAACCAACAGTGAAGGGAAGGAAACCGGGACTCGAATTGATTTGGAGCAGAAAGAGGAGATAAACATCAAACTGGAACAGAATGAATAAACAAGAATTTCAAAAAAATGAGGAGAAGCTTAGGGACCTCTGGGACAACTTTAGAAGCTCTAACATCTGAATCACAGGGGCGCCAGAAGGAGGAGAGGAAGAGCAAGAAACTGAAAATTGATATAAAAAATAATGAAGGAAAACGTCACCAATCTGGCAAAGGAAATAGACTTTCAGGAAGTCCAGGAAACTCAGAAAGTCCCAAAGAACTTAGACAAAAGGGAGCACGCATTGAGACATATCATCATTACATTATCCAAGATTAAAGATAAGAAGGGAATCTTAAAAGCAGCAAGAGGAAAGGAGTTACCCACACAGGAGTCCCCATAAGACTATCAGCTGATTTCTCAAAAGAAACCTTAGAGTCAAGAAACGCCTGGAAAAAAGTATTCAAAGCCTCGAAAGGCAAGGACCTACATCCATGATTACTCTATCCAGCAAAGCTAACATTTAGAATAGAAGGGCAGATAAAGTGCTTCCCAGATAAGGTCAAGTTAAAGGAGTTCATCATCACCAAGCCCTTATTATATGAAATGTTAAAGGGACTAATATAAGAAAAAGAAGATCAAAACTATTAACAGTAAAATTACAATAAACTCACAACTGTCAACAACTGAACCTAAAAACAAACAAAAACAAACTAAGCAAACAACTAAGAGAGGAACAGAATCACAGAAATGCACATCACATGGAGGATTATCAGCAGGGAAGGGGAGGGGGGAGAATGGGGGAAAAGGTATAGGGAGTAAGAAGCATAAATGGTAGGTACAAAATAGGCAGGGGTGTGTTAAGAATAGTACAGGAAATGGAGAAGCCAAAGAACTTATATACAGCCCATGGACATGAACTAAGGAGGGGGTGATGCTAGTGGGAATGGGAGTGCAGCGTAGAGGGGAATAAAGAGGAGAAAACAACGGGACAGCTGTAATAGCATAATCAATAAAATATACTCTTAAAATGCTTGAAAAATTCTATATATATATATATTTAATATTTTATTTATTTTATTTTTAGACAGAGGGGAAAGGAGGGTAAAAGAGAGGGAGTGAAAAATCAATGTGTGGTTGCCTCTTGCACACCCCCTACTGGGGATCTGGCCTGCAACTCAGGCACATGTCCTGACTGGGGAATCAAACTGGCAAACCTTTGGTTCACAGGCCGACACTCAATTCACTGAGCTGCACCAGCCAGGGTGATAAATATATTCTTAAAAAAGAACAAATTTAAGCAAGGGGACCATTAATCTCTCCTGGTTATATCTCAGCCCAGGCTGCAAAGTTCTTTTTATTTCTCCTGTTAAGTATTGAAGCATAGTCACAGATATTCAAGTGTTTTTTAGAACTGATTCATGTCAAGTATTTTCTCAGTTCACAATGGCTTGAAACTGGAAAACAATCTCAAGGAAAAAACTCAAAATCGTTCAAATTCATGGAGACTGAATAGCATGCTATTAAACAATGAATGGGTTAACAATGAGATCAAGCAAGAAATCAAAAACTTTCTGGAAACAAATGAAAATGAACACACAGCATCCCAAAACCTATGCGACACAGTGAAGGCAGTCTTGAGAGGGAAGTTCATAGCAATACAGATCTACATATAAAAGATAGAAATGTTTCAAATAAACACCCTAACCCTACATCTATAAGAACTAGAGGAACAACAACAGACAAAACCTAGAGCAAGTAGAAGGAAGGAAATAATCAAAATCAGAGCAGGATTAAATGACATAGGGACTAGAAGAACAATTTGAAGGATCAATAAGTCCAGGAGATAGTTCTTTGAAAAGATAAAAAAAATTGAGAAGCTTTTAATTAAGCTCATGAAGGAAAAAAAGAGAGATGACCCAAATAAATAAAATCAGAACTGAAAGAGGAGAAATTGCAACTGATACCACAGAAATATGAAGGATTATAAGAAATCGCTACAAACATCTGTATGCCAAAAAATTTGAAAACCTGGACAAAATGTACACATTTCTAGAAACATATAATCTTCCAAAATGAATGAATAATAAGTAAAAAGCCAGAATGGACTGATAACTAGTGAAATTGAAGCAGTAATCAAAGAATACCAGGCACACAAATGCCCTGGACCGGACAGTTTCACAGGCAAATTTTACCATTTAGGGAAGTACTAACTTATATCCTGCTCAAGCTATTCTAAGAAATTCAAGAAGTGGGAAGATTTTCAAACTCTTTTTATGAGGCCAGTATTATCCTAATTCCCAAACCAGGTAAAGACACAACAGAGAAAACAACTACAGTAAATATCGCTGATGAACATAGATGCTAAACTCCTCAACAAAATTTTGGCAAACCGGATCCATCAATACATCAAAAGTTGAGATATAAACTAAACTTTTACTATGGTTCTAGTTTCAGTCTCACAATATTTTAAAGAATTCATGAAACCCTGGGTGAAAGGCATAATTCAGAATTCAGTGGGATTGATTAAGGGAAAGCCATTGCCGCTTTTCTTTATGACTCTCAAAGGAAAATAGAAGTTCTCTGGCACGGAATATAGCATGTAAGATCTGGGCAAATTAGTGATCATTCCCATGGCTTCTATTTTGAGGCTGGAGGAAAACTAACATAGTTTTTAAAAATAAAGATACCTTATATATCTAGAAATTTGAAACATTGTATATAGTAGTCATGTCCTTAACAGTTGGGTTATTTTAGCTTAGATGAATAAACTTGCAATTCAGATAGCTGCCATCACATGGTGGTATAAGCACAGGTTACCCAACTAATTCTTGTTCTTCACTTCCACGTAGGCATGAATCACTGAGATGAGCCATAGGTTACCATATCTCATTATTTTTTCTGTCAACATATAGTCTCTATTAAAAATTACTTTATGAATTTGATGGCTGCATGGCATGAATCTATCAAAAGAAAAATCATAACGCAAAACACCTGAACTAAAAGCAAAATAACACCTATTACAATAAAATAGACTGTTATCAATCCTAATAAGCTTAATTAAATGCTACTATCCCTCAATCTAATCAGAACTCACTTTGAACCATTCCAGCTTTGAAGAGTTGCCCTAGGAGTTGGTCTGGGCACAAGTGCTGTTCACCTCGTGCCTGATCTGTTGGCTCTGGTTGAGGTTGTGTGGCATCAAGGTTTGTTATGAAGCTGGTCACTTTAGGCACTGAAACCTCTTAATCACTTGCTAACTATAATTACCTTCTGCTAAGACCTTATCTATTTCTGACTCACAAGCTATTCTCACTTCAGTTTAAACTTCTGGTAATCTTCCTGGACATAGGATGGAAAGATGACAGCTTTACCTTATTCAGGTTCCATGTGCTTAAAAAAAGGAGAAGTTAAAGTTTTACAAAGACAGCAATACATATAATACTTTTTTCCCATATCAGAAAAGAAGCTTCTTCTGGGGAACTCTATAATTATTTCTAACCCTCCTTTTTTTTTTCTTCTCTCTCTCTCTCACTCCCCGTCTCCCTCTCAAAATTAATTGTGATAAAATACACATAAACATTACCATTTTAACCATTTTACATATACAACTCAGTGGCATTAATTACATTCACAATGTTTTGCAACCATTACCGCTCTCCAATTCTAGAACTTTTTGATCAACCCAAGTTATCATTCTTCTTATGAATAATAATAATAATAATAATAATAATGCTGATATCTTTGCTTAAAAACATCTAATTTCTGTCCAAGTTATTTTCTGTCTACAATGAACTGGCTTTTAAAAGAGTTATCCATCAGGCTATCCTGCACTTTTCTTTTTCTTTCTAAAACTTTTAAAATATTTTGTACACACAGAACCAAACCATTTTTAAGTAGCTGCTCAGAATAGCAGTTTATTCACAGGGAGATTACCACACAACGGGTGTGACATTCTTCCATGATTCAGAAGATGATGTTTCAGAACAGATCTGAAACAGAGTCGAATTTCACCCTATTGAACTCTGCCTTTATTTCAGGAAGTTGCCACTGTTTAATTCATGTATATCACCAGGCTAGAATAGCAGGCATTTAGCTTGAATTTTCTTAGACAAAGACACAATAAGAAAAAAAACTGGTATAGTCCCTCCATGCTAGATGCTCACTAGTGTTAGTCTTTGAAATTAATTTAATACAATAAATTATTTATAATCAATAAACAATTAAGTTAGCCATACAATTACAAATAGAACAAGTGGGAAAATTATAGAAGTATTTGAAAGTATTCCAACTTTATTTTGGTTATCCTATTCTAACAATAAGTTGTTTCAGTAATTTTAAAAATAACTCTGTGAAAAACAACGACCAAAAAACAAACAAACAAAAAAAACAAAACAAAACAACTCTGGCCTTATCTAACTCAGACTAATTAGTTTTTAAACAATTACATTTCAAGGTTTAAATATCCCATTAACACCTTCTTGCTCTGTATTAGAAGACAGAAATACCTAAGTCAGAAACATTAATTCTATAGCCATTTTGTTTCCTGCCTGCTAAAATTACTCATTTCTGCTTAGTCCTCAACTTGAAGTTCTACTTTATTTGCCACTTACTCTTTTCTGCATTCTCAGTTACCAAGCTGCCTTTTTAACTGGAAGTATGTCTATCTTTAGTTGTGTCAAAAATTCTCTCCATACTTCTTTATTTCAATGAATGAAAAAATTTTATTTGACATTTTAGAGCTTGATTACTTAAAGAAATCATACTGCACCATTTTCTAACAAAGACAGCCTTAGCTTAAATTACATTACGTGGGAAGATACCCACACCCAATATATTGAATTTATATATTTTATAATTTTCTTTGTTCTCGAAGGGACATAGGATCAAAATAATACAAATATAAATTAAATAACAGTATAACACATTTATCCCCCTGATCCCATGCAACAGAATGTTCTCCTTAAATTAATCACATCCTATTATTCTTCCACAGATTAACAGTTCCCTTACAAAGTTTTCTCTGACTAATCCAGCTTGCAAAGGTCTCCATTTTTCCTGAATTCCTACAACAGTAACACAGGATCTTCCCTCTTTAAATCATCCTCACGTTTCTGCCAAAGACAGCTGATCATATTATTGCCCTGCTCAAAAGTATCTAATAGGTCTACCCTTCCTTGAGGAGAATTCTAAAATCTTAACAGAGAAATTAAACCCCTTAGTACTTGTCCCCAGTATTCTCTGACCTCAACACCAACCCTGGACTAAAGTACTATCTTCTAGTAATACTATATAAGAGAGTCCTTAAGTATGCCACATGTTTTCAGAACTCTGTGTACTGGTATATGTTCTATTAACTACAAAAAACACCTAGTAGAGTAACTTCCTTTATGACTTCTTTGACTCTCATAGGTCGAACTAACAAATAAAGTTTTATAATTAAGAGTTTGGTGCTTCAGCCCTGGCTGGTGTGGCTAAGTCAATTGAGTGCCGACTTGAGGACCAAAGGGCCACTGGTTCAATTCACAGTCAGGGCACATGCCTTGGTTGTGGGCCAGGTCCCCAGAAGGGGGCATACAAGAGGCAACCACACATCAATGTTTCTCTCCCTCTCTTTCTCTCTCTCTAACCCTCTCTCTTAAAATAAATGAATACAATCTTTAAAAAAAAGAGTATGGTGCTTCTATAGCAACAGACAAATGTATAAATGAAACATAATAGAGCTCCCAAGTAGGCCGATAAATACTTGATAATTTAGTATATGGTAAAGGGAGTATTTCAAGTAAAAAATACTGAAACAATTGGTCATTAGTTTTAAAACAAAAACGCAACATATCCCATACTATTAAAGAGTAAATTGATTTATTTTTAATGTATTTTTATTCTTACATTTAGTTTCCTAATACCCCTCCCCCCTCAATCACCACACTGTTGTCCATGTCCATGAGTCCTTTTTCCTGTGTGCTGAATCCCTCCACCCCTTACCTTGCCCCTTCCTTAGCTGTCATTGTGCTGCTCTATTCCCACTTTGCTGAAAGTTTTTACCATAAATTGATATTTGATTTTATCAAATGGTCTTTCTGCACCTGTTGATATGATCATATGTTTTTTCCTTCATTTTTTAATGTGGTGAGTCACATTTATTGATTTGTGAATGTTGTACCAGCCTTGCATTACTGGAATAAATCACACCTGATAAACCCACAGAATGGTAGAACATATTTTCAGATATGTCTGAAAAGCAGTTAACATTCAAAATTTGTAAAGAACTTAACAAAACTCAACAGCAAAAAATAAAAAAATAAAATAAAATAAAAAGTGGCAAAGGACCTGAACAGACACTTCTGCGAAGAGCACATATGGATTGCCAATAGATATATGAAAAAAATGCTCAATGTCACTAATCATCAGATAAATGCAAATTAAAGCCACAGTGAGATACCATCTCACACCTGTCAGAGTGACTATCATTAATAAATCAACAAACAACAAGTGCTGGTGAGGATATGGAGAAAGGGAAACACTTTTGCACTGTTGGAGGGAATGCATATTGGTGCAGTCACTGTGGAAACCAGTACGGAGATAGCTCAAAAAATTAAGAATGGGTCTATGTTTTGACCCAATGATCCTACTTCTAGGAATATATCTGGAGGAATCCAAAACATTAATTCAAAAGAATTTCACATAAACACTCCTGTGTTCATTGTAGCTTTATTTACAAACACCAAAATATGGAAGCAGCCCAAGTGTCCATTCTGTAGAAGAGTGGATAAAACAACTATGGAATTTTTACACAATGGAATACTACTCAGCCATAAAAAATAATAAAATTCTACCCTTTGTGACAGCATGGATGGACCTGGAAAACATTAGGCTAGGTGAAATAAACCAGTCAGAGAAAGACAAATACCAAATGAATTCATTCATATGTGGAATCTAATGAACAAACTGAACTAACAAGGAAAATGGGGACAGACTTATAGATGGAGAGCAGGATAATAGCCAGTTGGGGGAGAAGTTTGGGGTGGAGGAATTGAGCAAAAAGGAAAAAATGCTCATCGACATGTAAAACAGTATGTAATGCTGGGGGGGAGGGAGGTGTAAGTGGATGACATGGTAATGGAAAATTACAATAAAGAGTAAATTTAAAAATAAAATAAAAATAGAGCTAATGAAATAAAACTAAAGAAAATATAGGTGAATATGAACTTATGGAAAATGTACAAGTAAATGAACATGAAATCAATGGGAAACAGAAATAGGAATGTTTTAAAGTATTTTATACTCTCATGAAAACTATCAACAGTTAAAAATCTCATTCTGTAATTAGACAAAGCAAACTGTTTTCAAGCTCACATTTTACAAAAATATTGTTCACATGCTTGGCCATAAAGCAAGTCTTACCAAATTTAGAACACTAGGCACCTACAAATAATATTCTCTGTCCACAGTACAATTAAGTTAGATGTTAATTATAAAAATCAAATAAATTAAAAGATACTAGATAATATCAACTAATAAATAAAATATTAAAATAAACAATAGTAAATCCTTATTAATGTGCAAAAAATTTACTTTCAGTATGAAAAGAGAAATCATAATGGAATTTTAAAAATACTTAAAACTTGGTGGTAATGAACCATAGCACATCAAAATATGGAGAATGCAGTGAAAGTTGTGTTCCAAGAGAAATTCATAATTTAAATTGTTATACTACTAAAAGAATAGAGGCAGAAAATCAATAGGACATATTTCCAACTTAAAAAAAATTGAAAAGGAGTGACAGAATCAACTCAAAGAAAGTAGAAGGAAGGATAATAGTATTAGAACTAGAACAAAACAATAATAATAATAATAATGGATAATAAAGATATCAGGAAGATCAAGTAAATAGAAAAAGCAAATAATAAAAAGGGTCAACAAAAGCAAAAGCTGATTTATTAATTGTCTAACAGACTATATAGAGTTTTAGAAAGATTAATCAAGAAAAAATAAGTCACAAATAAATATTTTTTGTTAGAAAAGAGATCTAGTTACAGATTAAGCAGATATAAAAATAAAAATTTTATCAACAAGCTTAAGTAAAAAAATTTGAAAACTTAATGAAATTGGAAAATGTATAGAAGATATACCTTCAGTACCACATGATCTCACGTATAAGTGGAAGCTAATCAACAGAACAAGCAAGCAAAATATAACCAGAGGCATTGAAATAAAGAACAAACTTACAGTAACCAAAGGAGAGGGGGGAAGGGATAACAGGGGGAAATGGGAAGGGTAATCAAGGAACATGCATAAAGGACTCATAGACAAAGCCAAAAGAGGTAGGATTGAAGGCGGGAGGTCAGGACGGTAGGGGAGAGAGGAGTGATGGGCGGAAATTGAAAAAACTGTACTTGAAAAACAATAAAAAAATATATACCTTCACAAAATCGATTCGAGAAGAAATACAGCACTACCATTGTTTTCCATGATAAAGTAAGAGGGTCAGGTTTAACTTCTTGCCTTAAATAAAGAGATCGCTGGACAAAATATATGAAATGGCAGTCTTTAGACATTACACAAGAAACAGAAGATGGCAATGATCTTTGTGAGCAGAACAAAATGAGGTAAGCCTTATGATTGTCCCCACTTTCTGCTTGAGGAGACTTTCCAGGCTGCAACATAGAGAATGGGAAATTCAACAGAGGCCAGTAGAATCTTTGAGTTAAGGAGACAGAATTTGGAGCTTGAGAGGGACAGGACATCTATAATTTTCAGTTAAAATACTAGAGAAGATAGGGCAGCACACACAGAGGCATACTCTCAAGTCTGTGACTGAGCACTGGCTTGTGGATGCGTGGGAGGAACTTTCTGAAGCCAGGAAATTAGAATGAAGTAAGAAAAAAAAAACATCGCAGCATAAACCAGGCTGGATATAGTTTGTGTTCCCAGTAGCCAAAGTGGAAAGATTTCCTCATATATTAGATAGAGTACCCGCAAGAGTATTGCCTTAGTCTTGAGGACAAATTAGCCATAGACTAAATGTTTACTGGACCTAAACTAAAATTTTAAAAAACAGTCTTCAAGTGAATAAAACTGATTCCAAGTAACAACTATATTCTGGAATAAAGCCCACTAATGTTTAAAGGAATGCAAATAACTCTAAAATCTAATAACATAAAATACATAAACAACAGCAAGTAAAGAAATAGGAAAAAGATGACTATAACCACAAGAAATAATTAATCAGTAGAAACATATCAAAATAGCTTGGATGATCCTAAAAGAACTATGTTAAGTAAAATATGCCAGACACAAAATAATATGTGCTATAAATCCTCATTTTATAAAATTCTAGAAAAGGGAAATTTTAATGCTCTAAAGTAGATCATTATTTGCATGAGGCTAGATAAGAAAGTGGGATGGACTGTAAATGAGAACAAGGGAATTTTGGAGGGTGATGGAAATATTCAACATAGTTTCTTGTGATAGTTACACAACTGACCATTACCAAAACTCAAACTGTATGCCTAAAATTGATTAATTTTATTGTATGTAAATTATTCCAAAAAGAAGCTGGAATAAAATTTGCAAAAAATTTGACAGAAAAAGGGTTTATACCCCTCATGTATGTAAAGAAATAGTATAAGACAATGAAAAAAATTAGAATCCAAGTGAAAAATTGCTAAAGCACATGAATAGATATTACAAGAAAAAAATACAAATACCCTATAAACCTAAACCTTAACTCAAACAAAATTAATATAAACACTAGCAATTGACATGCCTAAAATATATTCCTACCTAAAATGTGCATGTGTACGTGTGTTCTAGATGTTAGAGTGTATGACAAAATGGACATATGTCTATATACTGCCAGTATGGTTGCAAAGTTATATAATCTTTCTGGAAATCAGTTTAACTATATAATCAAGAGTCTCAGGTATATGTACTTTCTTTAATATAATAATCTTCATGTCTCAAGGAAATAAGCAAAGGTAATAGGTTAAATTGTTTACAATAATATTATGTTAGTGAAAAATTAGACACATCCACATGTCCAAGAGGAGATAATTAAATAATTACGGTATATCCATGTGGTAAAAAAACAAAACAAAACATAAAACATAATCTAATTTGCTTGTGAAGAATGTTTAACTACATGGAGAATGTTCCTTATAAAATATTAAATAAAAAGGGATAAGAAATTAAATATAGTTAGATTTAAAGTTTATAATTTCTATATATTTATAATTATATATGAAAACTAGTCAGAAATACCTGGAAATATTGATAGCCATTATCTTCAAATTATAGGATTATTGCTGATTATTTTCTTCATTATCATCTCCTATAAATTCAAATTTTTATATAATGAACATTTGTAATTTTATAATAAACAGAAAAACAACTTTCAACATTATTTTTAGAGCACAGAAACAAATTTAATTTTAATGATATTTTTAGCTTGGAAAGAGAAATTGCATTCAGAGCAGTGAAGTCAAGTCCAGATTAATTTGGTGCAGTTAATCCCTTATGTAGCTCATTCTGCTACATCCCAAATCCTAGGTTAAGCCCTTACTTCCAGGGTCCCTATCCTAAACCAGCTTGTGTGTATTCAGAGACTGTCAACTACTTTAGATATGAATCTGAACCAAAACTAAGGTGTATCCACAGAAGGACAAAGGAATCTCAAAATCCATTTCCAAACAAAATGTAAATGATTTAGGACTATCTTCTCTCTCCCCTTGACCCCTTTAAAGTATGTTACCTGTTTCCCTCCTACTTAGTTGCATGGAAATTTCAGATTTTTCTGAATTTCTACCTGGCTGGTGTGGCTCAGTGGATTGAATGCTGGCCTGCTAACCAAAGGGTCGTGCTGGTTCAATTCCCAGTCAGGGCACATGCCTGCATTGCTGGCCAGGTCCCCAGTAGGGGGGGCATGACAGGCAACTACACATTTATGTTTTTCTCCCTCTCTTTCTCCTTCCCTTCCCTTCTCTCTTAAAAATAAATAAATAAAATCTTGTTCAAAAAATATTTTTATGAATTTCTTTTTAAAATTTCCGTGAAATACTTTAAGTTGAACAAACTTGGCCTTGTGAGTCCTACCAGAATTTATTCTAAATCAATCAAAAGTTCTGCCAAAGCCTCTGACTTTAATAGTTATGCTAGGGATACTTTTCTGCTTTACTTTTGAGAAGGCTTTCATGGAGGAAGCTTAAGGTCTTGGCTTGATAATTTTAGGAATTGACAAATGTGCTTGCTTGCTCTGTCCTGCTAACTTAGGTCCTTATGTTGTGAAATCTGCCTGATGCTGGCTCTTCTCTTTCAGAATTCTTGCTTTTTTTCCTATTGTTGTAAAAGGTCCTGCATTAGCAAAATTTCCAGTGGTATCTAGGATGATTGATGCATGCTGATTGCCCTGGCTCCCCTGTTAGGGAAAATGGGGAATACATACTTTTGGCACATGTATAGTTATTCCACTGATGGACACAAGAGAAATCACTTTTACCAGAGTATGCCAAAAAATACACGAGGCTCACTTACTACTAGTTCTTAGCCTTCCACTTCCCACCAGCACCAAAGCATAAATATCGCTAGGAATATCCTTCTTCAAGTCTATTTCTTGCCATATAACTGAGGCTGCTTATTTAAAAAAGCTTTTTCATTTTAGTTTATTTTATCCTGATATTACTGGATACAAATATGGGACTTGGTGCAGGAAAACAAAATGAGATGATTTGCCATAAAATGCTCCATTGAACAGCCTTAAAAATATCCTAGATTTATGTAGCAATACATATCTATTGAGTGTGGAATGTGAAAAAAGTTTTACCTGAACAATTAACTTGCAGTAAATAAGATGCAAACACAATCTGTGCTATAACATTTGAGAGAGAGAGAGAGAGACATTGAGCACAACGTGTGCCCTATTTTTTGATGTGCATTGTCTGTTGGGACACTGCAACCATTCCAAATTATTTGTCTTGGGCTTAGTAAAGGTGTCCAATATTTCGATATGCAGCATATTTACCAACTTGTTAATGTTCTGAGGCAAAATATGAACTCATGGAAATAATATAGATTGGTGCTAGATAGACTCAGGGTTGAGTATTGGCTTTCACAACTTCCATATTTATGTGATCTTGAACAATTAATGTTCCCCTTTGGGCCTTAATTCCTTATATGTTATGTGGAGTATTAATGCCTATTATGCAGATTTATTTTGAAGAATAAGTGTGATAATTAATAAAAACAATTAGCTTAGTATCTGGTTCATAGTAAAGTTTCCATGCTTATTAATAATGTTAGTAGTATAAATAGTAGAAGTAGTAGTAGTAGAAATATTGTTATTATTTATTCTCAGCCTCCCATTTAAGTGATTACTAAATAGAAATTACTGCATGCCAGAATGGAGGCCAGCTTGCTAATATTTCCCTGAAGAAATAAAAACAATACATGTGTTTGGTTCTTTCTTTTATTGAATTTTAAGGTATTCTTAAAAGTTTTAGTTATGGTTGTACTGAAATCTTTGTCTTATCTGATTTTATTTTAGGGGTTGAAAAATAACCAAAGGATTTTCATTTTTCCATGAAAGTGAAACTAAAGTCATTCATATGACAAGACAGGTATGAAATATGAGTTGAAGAAAAAAAAATACTCTATCTTAGCACTGATATTCCCAAATGTCATGTAAATGTAATCAGCCAGTAGAATTTTTCCTCCCAGTCAAAAGCTCATCTACAAGACTTGCAAGTCAAGCAAAAGTCAGGCAGTTGGCAAGTACCAGGAGTCTCCCTCTAACATTACCCCTGAAGGGAGGGGGCTGGATACTACTGTAGATGACATTTATATCCAGTGGAATTTACTTCCTGAAGAAGCTAAAGCCTCTTAATATAAAATGTATCTCAATTATAAGACACTTCTACAACATGGATTTTAAGGCAACACAGACTAATTGTCATATTCATTTATTCGACAAATATGTATTAATCATACTGTTCTAGAAAGACATTAAAGCAAGAGTCCATTATATAGACTTTGGAAATCACTGGTCAATTTTCAGTGTTTCTTGTTAACCTTAGTAGTAGGAACAGTATCAATTTGTCTTTTATATATATATATATTGGGGCTAGAGTTTGGCTTCTGTTCCCTTTGTAATTATTATTTGTATATTTCCAAGAGGTTAATAGCGTTGAAAGCATCTCACCTCACACTGAGCTCCAGTAACACTGATATCAGGATTTTCTTGGCTTTTCTGTCTCCTTAACATTGGTATTTGGAATTCTAGAGGGTTAAACTGAAAAGTAAATATTCCAATTCCAGTGAGGCAGTGTGTATTACTTCAGAAAAGGTATTAGTCAATGTGATTTAAAATGATTTAAAACATAAAGTTACTTTCAAGAAAAATGGCAAATATAAACATTAAAATATCAAACCAAGCTTAGAAGTCATGGTATATGTCTTATACAACCCCATGTTTGACATGTTACTTAACCTTGAACATGGTAGGTGACTCCTTCAAAAAATATTCATTTCAGGGCCGATCCACAGTCTGAGACAATCATATGTAAGCATTTTTATGGAAGCTGATAAAAAGCTCTCACAACCTTTCTGCTGTTATAGATGACTATAAAGTAAGCCTTGTATAAAGAAAGTGAAAATTTCCCTACAAATGGAAACATCTTGAACTCTTCAAGGCTCACATAACTTCAGAGCAATGGAAACCACATTTTTTACTGTGTCTTAGGTCCTACCACAGAACGGAAAAAAAAGATGGTGTTTGGTAGGGGAAATGAAAGACTATGGCTAGTAGTGGAAAAACTATTATATTCTGGCACTAAACTTCTTCAGTATAGGGTTAAAGATGGGGAGCGGGAGGGTAGAAACAGATTTTCTCAAGGACCAGTGAAGTCTAAAAAATTTGCCCTCAATTTTGGCTAAGAAATGGTATATTTAATTTTTTAATCAATCACAATTGTACACACCCAGTGCCTACTATGTGGGAGGAAAAGAAATTCAGAAGGGATAAACTATCTTTGATACAACTACAACATATTTGAGGTGACAAAACATACACAGATTGTGGTAAATCATGTTTCACTGTGTTAGTGCCATCAGAATTTAGCATGAGGTCTAAGACATGGCTTGAGAGTTATTGAGAAGAAATTCTCTCACCTCAACCTTTTACACATTGTTCCCTCAAGGTATATTCAATAGGGTTATCGAAGTAAGTTTTAGGTATCCTTATTTTCACAATTATTTCTAGAAGTAACTTTTCATTAATGTCACACAGGCCAATTAAAAAAGCTGGAATTCTATAGTATTCAGCTTCATTAACAATTAAATGATTGCCCCAGATAGGTGTTTGATGAAATTTTGTTGAATAAATTAATTTTTGGCTGTTTCCTTCTCTAACATAATTAGTCGTATAACTGTTTTTGTATTATTCACTACAATACTCTCATATCATCTACTACTCTGGGGAATTTCTGTAGTTTTCTCCATTAAGTCTTTCTAACACTGACAAGGGAGTAAGGACATGTAAGTGTTACACATTAAGTATTCTATCATATAATTTTGTGTCAGTGCCCTAAAAGAACATAAGTTCCTCAAAGAGAGTGACTGAGCTAAACCTTGCAAATACCTCCAACCAAGGTGACTTCTACTGGAACCTGTACTGTATGAGCACACTTTACACTGCTGGCCTACTGACCTATTGAAAGTTTGGCATTTGTTTTCAGAAGGCTTAGTGATGCTATACTGATTCCTCATCTACTTCTGTATCTTCAATTCTAACTTTGCACCAATGGGTGGTTTGGTTAATGTATATAAGAGTCAAGGGATGTTTTAATAGATTGTATCTATTCACATGTTGCATAGAATGCCTGCTTTTCCATCAAACATGCAGCAATGTGACTGGTGCAGTCTCACAAAACTGTACCATCTGCCACAGTAAAGAAAGAACTTAGGTTTCTCTCAAGTGTATATAACAGTGATATTTCACTTCTCTAAAAATAGCATTAACATAGAGCTGATTGTATATTCTAGTACCATCACAGACAGCAAAGGAGCCATTAAACACTCCACACACCCACTTGCTACCTAGCGTCCCTCTGGACTTTGCAGTGACACCGACCTAATGGGAAAAAAACAAAACATGTTCTTTTTGATTGATCCTACCAAAGAAAAACAGTGTTGAAAAAGCGTGTCCTTTAGTTATAAATCATATTCTTAGACACGTGATTACCATCTAAAGTTTAAAAGTCAGCTCTTTTTGTATTAGACTGGTTGACAGTGACCTGAGAGACTATCATGTACAGAACTTGCTTGGCCTGTTAGTCTGAGGCTTCATTGGGCCTTTCTGGTATATTCTCCCTCTTCTTTGTAGACTCCTTAGCCTAAGGATAATAAATGCACACAAGTCTTTGCCATCCTCAAGAAACATTCTCTTCATTAAAGAATCTCTCTAGCTACTTATCATCTCCTTTAGCCTTTACAGGAAATTCAGCTTATATCCACTGTTTCGTTTTCATTCTTTCTAGTCACTGCTTTTACTAGGGTCACCAGTGACATCCATATTTACAAAGCCAATGAATAATTTCATGCCATATCATTACTTTATTATTTGATTTCTCTTAGGTATTTGGCATTCCATCTTAAAATTTCATGTTCTATTGGATTTAGTGATAATCCTTTTTTATCCTCCTTAAGCACTGACAGCTTCTTTTCAATGCCCTTCATAGTCTTGCTATTCTTCTTCATGGGCTTCCTCTGAAATTATTTAAACACCGGTGCTAACCCTAGAGCTCATCATTGGTCTTCTGTTCTTACACTATAAAGTTTTTGGAATGGTTTATTTCAAACAATTGCCTAAAGTTCCAGTTTTATCTTATGACTTTGAAGTCTATATGTCAGAACTCCTAATTGTGTTCCAGACTCACATTTCAACTTGCTTAAAGAATATTTCCACTTGGATGTGTCGCAATCATATCATATTAAACACATAGAATGCAGAACCCATCTATTTCCTTGTAGTTTTCCTCTCTGTCCTATGGTACACCATGCGTGTAGTTTTCTAAGTCATACATATATGTCATCACATACTTCTCCCTTTGTCTTAATATTAACATCCACTCATCTATTCACAAAATTGTGTTACTTCTGTCATGAGTAATATTGTATGTTTGCTATAAATGAAAACAAACAAATAAATACATAAATATATAAATAAATAAAAATGCCCATGGTTCTCCACTACTCTCAAGATAAAGTTTAAACTCATCATGCAAGTACCCAAATTTCTGCATGACCTCTATCTTCTCTATCAGCTTTATCTCTATGACTTCTGTACAGGTGAATTTTCCTACAACCATGTCAAATTATGTTTAATTTTCCCAAATAATTTATGGTGATGCAATTTAAGTAACATTTTAATGTATTAAAATAGGATTTAGCAAACTTTTAAAATAAAGGACCAGATAGTAAATAATTCATACTTTGCCATTCATACACCTTCTGTGGTAATAACTTTACCAACATAGCATGAAAACAGCCATAAAGAATACATAAATTAAATAAAAGGGCAAAACTGTGTTATCATAAAACTTTATTTACAAAAATATTTGTTGGTCAGATTTGGTCATAGGGTCATAGGTTGCTGGCTTTTGAACTACAGAACCCTGGTACACAAAGAAATCCTTCTTGAAAATGTTCCATGTGCATTTGAGAAGAATATATGTTTTGTTTCTTTGAGGTGAAGTGCTCAGTATATCAATTAAGTCCATTTGATTTAGAGTGTCATTAAATGCTATAATATCCTTGTTGATTTTCTATTTTGATGATATATCCATTGATGACAGTAGGTATTAAATCCCCTCAGATGAATGTATTGCTGTTGACCTCTTTCTTAAAGTCATCCAAGATTTTTCTTATACATTTAGGTGCGCTACTGTTGAGTATATATATGTTTACAAGGGTTATATGCTCTTGTTGGACTACTCCCTTAAGTATTATGTAGTGACCTTCTTTGTCTCTTGTTATGGCCTTTATTTTGAAGTTTATTTTGTCTGATATAAGTATTGTTACCTCAGCTTTTTTTAATGTACATTTACTTGGAAAAGCTTTTTCCATCCCTTCACTTTCACCCTGTGTTGATCTTTTGTGAGACACAAAAGAAGCCTCAACAAATTCAAGAAATCTTGAAATTATATCAAGTAACTTCTCAGATTACAGTGGCTTAAAACTAGAAACCAACCTCAAGGAAAAAACTCAAAAGCATTCAAACTCGTGGAGACTGAATAACATGTTATTAAATAATGAATGGGTTTACAGAGATCAAGAAATAAATCAGAAAGTATCTGGAAACAAATGAAAATGAACACACAACAAACCTAAACTTATGGGACACAGTGAAGGCGGTCCTGAGAGGGAAGTTCATAGCAATACAGGCCAACCTAAAAAACATAGAAAACCTCAAATAAACAACATAACCCTATATCTATAAGAACTAGAGGAACAACAACAAACAAAGCCCAGAGAAAGTAGAAGGAAGGAAATGATCAAGATCTGAGAAGAATTAAGTGATATAGAGGCTAAAAAAAAAAACAATCCAAAGGATCAATGAATCCAGGAGCTGGTTCTTTGAAAAGATAAACAAAGTTTACAAATCTTTAACCAGACTTATCAAAAAAAAGTTGACCCAAATAAACAAAATTAGAAACAAAAGAGAAATTGAAAATGATACCATAGAAATACAAAGAGTTGTAGGAAATTACTATGAACAAATATATGCCAAGAAATTGGACAACCTGAATGAAATGGATAAATTTCTAGAAACATACAGTCTTCCAAAACTGAATCAAGAAGAACCAGAAAGCCTGAATAGACAAATAACAAGGGCAAAATTGAAGCACTAATTAAAAAACTGGCATACACAAGCCCTGGAATCCATGGCTTCACATATGAATTTAACTGAAGAGCCCAAGAAGAACTAACTCCTATCATTCACAAACTGTGCCAAAAAAATTCAGGAAGAGGGAGAACTCTCAAACACAAGAAAGAAAGAAAATCGCAAGTAAATGTATGTGATGTACATAGATGCTAAAATATTCAACAAAATATTGGCAAAATGGATCTAGCAATATTAAAAAGATCATATACCATGATCTAGAGGGATTTATCCCAGGGATGAAAGGATGGTACAATATTTGTAAATGATTAAACATAATACCCCACATAAACAAAACGAAGGACAAAAATCACATGAACATATCAATAGATGCTGAAAAAAATTTGATAAAGTCCAGCACCTATTCATAATAAACACTCAGCAAAGTGAGAGTAGAGGGAGCATACCTCAATATAATAAAAGCGATATACAAGAAACCTACTGCCAACATCGTACTCAATGAGCAAAAACTAAAAGTGTTATCCTTTACTTTGTGAAGAAGACAAGGATGTCTTCTTTCACCACTCTTATTCAACATAATACTAGAAGTTCTAGCCACAGTAATCAGACATGAAAAAGAAACAAAAGGCATCAACATTGGAAAAGATGAAATAAAACTGCCATTATCTGCAGGTGATATGATAGTGTACATAGGAAACACTATAGTCTCCACCATAAAACAACTTGACTTAGTAAGTGAATTTGGCAAAATAGTGGGATACAAACAAAATATGCAGAAATCAATGGTATTTCTTATACCAACTATGAATTATCAGAAAGCAAGACTAAGAAAAAATTTCCATTTACTATGGCAACAAGAAAAATAAAGTACCTAGGAATAAACCTAACCAAGGAAGTAAAAGACCTGTACTCAGAAAACTACGCAACACTGAAGAAAGAAATTGAGGAAGATAAACATAAAATGAAGCATATACCATGTTCAAGGATTGGAAGAATTAACATCATTAAAATGCCCATACTACCTAAAACAATCTATAGATTCAATACTATTCCTATTAAAATACCAATGGCATATTTCGCAGATATTGAAGGAGTATTTCAAAAACATATATGGAACAAAAAAACACACCGAATAACCTCAGTAATCTTGAGAAAGAAGAATAAAGCTAGAAGGATCACAATACCTGATATTAAACTATACTACAAGGCCACTGTAAGCAAAACAGTCTGGTGCAGGCATAAGAACAGACACATAGATCAATGGGCCAAAAGAGAGAGCCCAGAAATAAACCAATGTTTCTATGGTCAACTAATATTTAACAAAGGGGACACAGGCATATGATGGAGTAAAAATAGCCTCTTCCATAAATGATGTTGGGAGAACTGGACAGTTACATGCAAAAAAAAAATGAAACTAAACCACCAACTTACACGATAGGGCAGAATGAACTGAAAATGGATAAAGGGCTTAAATATAATTCGGGATACCATAAAAATCCTAGTGGAAAACATAGGCAGCAAAATTTCAGAAATCCCATGAAGCAATATTTTTGCCAACGTGTCTCTTAGGGCAAGGGAAATAAAGGAAAATATTAAAAAATTGTATTACATCAAATTAAAATTTTCTGCATGGCTAAAGATACCATCATCAAAATGAAAAAGAAACCTATCATATTGGAGAACATATTTGCCAATGATACATTGGACAAGGATTTGAGGTCCAACATATATAAAGGACTCATAATACTCAACACCAGGCAGATGAACAACCCAATTAGAAATTGGCAAAGGTCCTGAAAATACACTTCTCCGAGGACATACAGGTGGCTCATAGACATATGGAACGATGCTCAACATCAACAGCCATTAAAGAGATGCAAATTAAAACCACAATGAGATATCACCTCACACCTGTCAGAATAGCTATTATTAATAAATCCACAAAGAGCAAGTATTGGCAAGGATGTAGAGAAAAGGGGTCCTAGTGCACTGTTGGTAGGCATGTAGCCTGGTGCAGCCACTGTGGGAAACAATGTGGAATTTCCTCAAAAAATTAAAAATAGAACTGTCTTTTGATCCCATGATTCCACTGCTCCTGATATACCTTAAGAATCCTGGAATACCAATCAGTTCAAAAGAACTTATGCACCCTTATGTTCATAGCAGTGCCATTTACAATAGACAATACTGGAAAAGCCCAAGTGTCCATCAGTAAATGAGTGGATTGAAAAAGCTGTGGTCCATTTACACAATGGAATGCTACGCAGCAGAAAGAAAGAATGAACTCATACCTTTTGTGAGAGCATGGATAGAACTGGAAAATGTTATGCAAAGTGAAATAAACCAGTGGGGAAATTAATCAGCAAAATAAGCTAATGAGAAAAATAAAGCCAGAGATATAGAAATATGAAATAGGCTGACAGCAGCCAGAGGGGAGGTGGGAGGGAGATAATGGTGGAAGGAAGGGGAAGGGTCTAGTCAAACAACATGTATGAATGACCCATGGACATGGAAAATGGTCTGGGGATTGACTATGGGAGCAGGATGTGGGCTGGGCGGAGGAGGGTAAAGGGACAGAAAGTGGGAAAATTGTAATAGAATAACAATTAAAAACATGAAATTGTGTCCGTTTCTAGATGTTTTTGCTTCCAGAGCAGGAGGAAATCCAGAGCCTGATAAATATTGGGCAAGCATGGAAATGATATCACCGAATGCTCCTATGACCTATTATATCATCAGCGATGCAGACTGAGTATCTTTACTCTGAAGGAAAAGTGAAAATAGAAATAATTGGGTTGTCTTTCCTAGGGATGAAGGTAAATCTAAAAATCTGATTTTGAAATCAGATCAAGAGATTAATCATTAAAGAAGGCTTTGATAATTCCCTCTTTAGTATAAAAGTGAAAATGAGGTATAAAGCAAAGGTTTAATCCTATATATAAATAGAGTGGGTGGTTATCTTTGGGATAGTTCTCATGTGTCTCTCCCAAGTCTCCTTTACCTTGCTGTCAATTTACCAATCATTAGTAGACATGTCTTGTCATCTCCTCCTTTATTGCTCTCTTCTCCAGAGAAAAATCCAATATGCTTTGTGTGTTAATTACTCTAGGCAACATTTCAGTTGAATTAAGGCAAATTTATTCAAGAATAAGTCAATTAAAATAAATTGTTATTAAGAAAGAGGTAGCACATTGAGGTAAGTATTACCCATTATAACCACAGTATGAAAGAATCATCTTTGACCTTTTGGATAAGGGCGACAGTGGATAGTGGAGTCTCACAATGATGGAGTCTGGATCGTTCACAACATGGATCTACTCTATCACCCCTGGGCTACTTATGTGTAGATGAACATGAGAGGCGGAAAAACCCAAACCATTTCAATCTTGTTTAAGGCAATGGACATTTAGGTTTCTTTGAGGTAGGAGTCCATCCTCCTATATCATAAGTAATTTGAAAAATTATTATCATCATTATTTATCTATATACAGAGGATCTAGTTTATGTTTCAGGTTACCAAATTGACTTACAGATAAGTTAGGAAATTATGAGATACATTTAAAGTTTTATTAAACAGAGATAAACCCTGTAATGTAGATATTTGCATATGAACTGAACCAAGTCTTTTCCTCTTTCTGAGTCTCAGTCTCCTCATCTATAAGAGAGGGAGTTGTACCACACAATTTCTAAGGCACTTTCCATTTATTAAGGTTGTGATTCTAAGATTCTATAGGCTGTACTGTACTTTTCCCTTGTGCATGATTTGGTAAGCTCGATCAAGGAAAGAGAATGGGATTTTGAACATGCCAAAGGATACACCACATTTAAGTTTGAATTATGGCTGCTAGAAGTTGACTATTAAGTTTTTTTAATGCTGTAGTAACAACATCTAAAATGTGTACTCTCAAATACAATCCATTATGTTCAGAGAAATCTACTTTTCTCCTGCCAGAAGAGAAATTTTGGTTTTAAAGTAGTGCTAAAGATAACTATCCTCCCTTCTCAATTCTTATACATTCCCACATTCTCCCCCTTTGCCTTTTTCATAGGTTGTGATACCTGGAGTGCATTTAGCTTAATAGGGCTGGCAGTCTCCCAATGCATGGTATTGTAATAACTGCTATGTTCTTCTTTAATGCTATTCATAATCTTCCCTTTTCATGTCAAATATCTTCCTTTCTGATTCAAAGCATGTGTGACAGAGGACAAGAAAATGTTAACCTGCTTAAAAGTGGAATTGTTGGACTCATAAAATTCCTTCCAGCTCTCAGTCTGTGATTAATCTATCCTTACTAGTAAGACTTAAAAAGAATAGAAGACTGACTCCCATTTTAGCACACCTAAAAATCTAAAATGCTTTAATCTGAGAGTAGTAATAAAATGTCATTAATGTTGATGTGCAAAAATAGTGTTGGCCCCAGAGGAGCACATTTCAACACATATAAACCTATGAGGAAGGCATAACTGATGAGAATATACTGATCGTTCCTATAGAAAGAGTGAATCTTTACGTCTGAATAGGTTAGGTTATTCCACAACAACAATCATTAAATATCATTATCTTAAAACAACAAAGGTTTATTTCTTATTTAGGTTTCGAGTTGGGGGAGGGGTGGAGACTCTGTCCATGAAGACCACTCAAGGATCCAGGCCTAAATGAGGATCCATCTTGATCCACCTTCCACAATCACAAAAGAAAGACAATTGAAAGGATGAAGTTGAGCAATGGCAATTAAATGTTTTCATCAAGAAATGAAGCATGTTGATTCTGTTCTCATTTCAATGGCCAAATCAAGTCATATGACCATGCCCAATTTCAACTGGACAGGAAAATATAGTTCTAAAATATGGCTGTAAGAAGTAAAATATTTATGATAAGCTTACTCATTGCCACACAATATGACTGCAAATCATGAGACTAGAATTCCAGATTTAGTTTTCTTGTTACATGAGTGACATATAGCATTTAAACTCAGTGGGCCTAATAATCTTCCACAATGATTTGTAGTGAGGATCAAAGACGTAATAGAAAATTTAAAAAGTATAAATTAATAAAATACAAAGTATTTTTTAAATTTTATATCATTTTATGATGAATTATTTTATATAAAAATAGGGATATGAATGCGTCTTATATATAGGCAGAGTATAAAAATTCAATTTGTGAGGATTTGGTGCAGAAATCAAATAAGAGTAACCATTCAGCAGTAAATTACTATTCATAAAAAGTATATACACAATTAGTTCCTTGAAATGGTGTGAGATTTGACTCTTCATAAAAAAAATGAAAATGCTTCCAGTGTAGCTCTGGTGTGAGTCACATACTCCAGAGATTAGGGTCTCAGTTAAGGGAGGGCTACATGCAATGCCAGTTATTTCGTGTATTTAATAAAGGTTACATCCATTCTCATACTCACAACACTTCTTTTTAAAGCAGGCATTCCACACAATGCAGTAATGGAAATTATCAATTCAATGAATTTCTGCACTAAAAAATGGCCTTAATTGAAATTTACCCAGTTGATAGCCCCTAGATTGACATGATCAGGGAAAAAGGTAAACACGGTAACCAAAATTCCCTCTTTACTTCTCTGAAGGAGCCAAATAACTACCAGTCTTTTAAATATTACATTTCCAGGATGCCTAAAATGTTACAAATACATCTCAGGGACACACTATGCCAGGACAGCCTAACATGGGTTTAAGATACCCTCCCTTTCCAATGCCTACACGTGAGTTGCTTTGAGTTACTCCAAAAGGTGTCATACGGTTCTAATAGTAGTGCTAAAGCAAATTAACTGTCTTCTTTTTAATTACAGATTTTTGAGATATAACTCACATATCTGATTTTCTTTTTAATAAATTTATGCTATGTGGTACATCTAGAATAGGAAGAGAACATCACAAAATAAAAACTATGGTGAGAGAGAACACTGCTTGAAGAAAGAAGGGGGATATCACTACTCATGATTCATCTACTTGAGAAACACTGTTCTTTCTGAACAGACAGCAATAACATAAAATGATGTGGTGACTATTGTGTTTTTGACTGTTCTTTTCATTTCTGTCTATCTCTATGTCTCTGTCTTTGGCAATCTTCCTGTCTCTCTCTTTCTCTTTCACACACACACACACACACATACACACACACACACACACACATTTTTACAGTTGTATTATCTTCTGCTATTTGAATTTAAAATATGTGAACATGCCCTGAGAACTGGTAGCAGAAGACACTCTTTGTAAAACCAAATTAATGAATGAAAGTACTAAAGAGATGGTACCCCATGAAAACAGCCCACTAAATTCTATTTTTCTTTTTTTAGGGCTTTGAATTCCTTTGATACAAACTCTCCACAAATCCATGGATAAATGTCATGAGCTATAGATAATTTGACAAAAATTCCCTGGGAAATAAAGAATAAAATTTATAATTTATCATGCTTCTGCCAAGATGGAGGCATAGGTAGATATGTTTTGCTTCCTTGTACAATCCAAAGAAGGATAACAAACAATTTAAAAACAATAAAAAGAAACCAGAACTGACAGACAATCAAACGGTATGGAAGTCTGACAACCAAGGAGTTACAGAAGAAATGTTCATCCAGACTGGGAGGAGAGATGGAGACAGGGAGCTTGGGCAGTGAGGACCCACAACAAGGCAGCAGCTAGTGGGTTGGGATATCCCGCATTCACATCTGAATAGGTCAGGAAGAACAAATGGTGAGTGAGACAGAGAGCACAACTCAGGGCTCCAGTGTGGGAAACTATAGCCTCAAAACCTCTGGCTATAAAAACTGTGGGGGTTGCAGCAGTGGGAAAAACTCCCAGCCTCACAGGAGAGCCTGTTGGAGGGGTTAACTGGATCCTAGAATGTACACAAGCTCACCCACCCAGGAATAAGCACCCAAAAGGGCACAATCTCCTTGTGGGAAGCAAGGGAAGTTACTGAAAGTCAGTGGCATTGTTCCCTCTCTGACCCCCTCACCCAAATACAGTGCCACAATCAGCAAAGTGGGTTGCCCCACCTTGGGAAATACCTAAGGCTCCACCTCTTTTAATGTAACAGGTGTGCCCAGGCAAAGATATATGCCCCAAATGAAAGAACAGATCAAAACCCCAGAAAAAGAACTAAGCATCGAGGAGATAGCCAACCTATCAGATGCAGAGTTCAAAACACTGGTAATCAGGATGCTAGCAGAATTGATTGTGTATGGCCACAAAATAAAGGAAAGAATAAAGTCTATACTACATGAAATAAATAAAAATATACAGGGAACCAACAGTGAAAGGAAGAAAAACAGTACACAAATAAATGAATTGGAACAAAAAGAAAAATAAAAAAAAAAAAACAACCTTGAACTGGAACAGAATGAAGAAATTAGAATTCAAAAAAATGAGGAGAAGCTTAGGAACTTCTGGGAAAACTTTACATGTTCCAACATCTGAATCATAGGGGTGCCTGAAGGAGAAGAAGAAGAGTAAGAAATTGAAAACTTATTTAAACAAATAATGAAGGAAAACCTCCCTAATCTGTCAAGGGAAATATACATGCAAGCCCAGGCAGCTCAGGGAGTTCCAAAGAAGTTGGATCCAAGGAGGAAAACACCGAGACACATCATAATTAAATTAACCAAGATTAAAGGTAAGGAGAGAATCTTAAAAGCAGCAAGAGAAAAGGAGAAAGTTACCTACAAAGGAGTTCCCGTAAGACTATCAGCTGATTTCTCAAAATAAATCTTACAAGCAAGAAGGAGATGGAAAGACGTATTTGAAGTCATGAAAAACAAGGATCTACAACCAAGATTACTCTATCCAGCAAAGTTATCATTTGGGATGGAAGGGCAGTTAAAGTGCTTCCCAGATAAGTTCAAGTTAAAGGAGTTCATCATCACCAGGTCTTTATTATATACAATGTTAAAGGGGCTTATCTAAGAAAAAGAAGAAGATCAAAACTATGAACAGTAAAATGACAACAAACTCACAACTATCAACAACGGAACCTAAAAGCAAAAACAAAAGCAAACTAAGCAAACAACTAGGACAGGAACAGAATCACAGAAATGGAGATTATATGGAGCATTATCAGTGGGGAGGGGGAGGAGGAATAATGGGGTAAAAGGTACAAGGAATAAGAAATATAATTGACAGGCAAAAAATAGATGGGGGAGTTTAAGAATAGTACAGGAAATGGAGAAGCCAAAGAACTTATATGTACAGCCCATGGACATGAACCAAGGCTGGGGTGGTGCTGGAGGGCGATAGTGCAGGGTGGAGGGGAATAAAAGGGAGGAAAA
>PVJD01011684.1:0-44646 GCA_004026545.1 Mormoops blainvillei | reverse complement strand
TCTAGAATACAAAGGAGTGATGGGTGCAGGGAGGGAGGGATGCAACATTTGCAAAGATATTTTGTCTGCTGCCATTGTGGTTGGTCTAAAAGCATAGTAATCTGGGTGACTCCAAAACAAAGCTATTAATGATTGGGACTCGGATTGGTTAGAAGAATTAATCCAAGCCATTCAGGAAACATAACTCAGGAGGGGATCTGGAAACAATTTCTAGACAGGGGACTAGAAGAAAGAGTAAATAAAACAACTGGATTAATGGACATGTATAGAAAGGGAATGATAGAAATAGCAACGCCTACTAAGGAGGCTTTCCCTGGCCAAGGTCAAAGGGAAATGCCTTAACAGAGTACACACAGAAGAGAACATTATAACAGGAAACAATGGATGGCAGAACAGATTTGAGTGCTCTAACACATGAGGTCTGTTTAGAATCTGAGTATAGGTAATAAGTGACAGAGCTTGGATTTTAACTGAATTCCACCTCACTCTAAATACCACACATATAAACTCTATAACATTATTTCTTAAAGCGTGGTCTCTGATGCACTTGTCATCAGAATCACTTCGGGAACTTAATAAAATTGTAGGTCCCTAGGTCTCTTCATCAGAGATTCTAATTCAATGGATTTAGAGTAGATCCCAGAAGTCTGGATCTTAATAGGTCATTCCACGTGACTCATATAGATGATGAATAAAACACACATTGACAAATAATAACAACCTCTAGTCCACCTCACATGAAGAGAAGGAATATTTAGTTTACAGAAAAGAAAATATATTGTAAGTGAAGGGTGGAAGTGGTCCGGGCACTGGAGAAATGGCTCTGGGGGAGAGAAGAGCTCAACATGTCAAAGTCTCATAGGTAAATTGTAAGGAAAATTTTTATTTTATTTTTTAAACATACATTTATTCATATATACATATATTTAACAAAGATGGGAGAGGGCTCAGAAATTAAATAAAAAACAGAAACAAATGAAGCTAACTGTGAGTCAAATGAACACCATAACACAATCACAATGAAAGCAGATACAAGGGTGATAACTTAGCCAAGTAATACTTGAATATATTATTTTGAATATATTACCTCAAGTTAAAGACATATAGAGCTATAAATGTTGTACTTTATATGTATTGTAGGACTGAGGAAATCACTAAATATATTGTGGATAGTGAGAGCCAGTTTTCTCAGTGTCATCAAAGAAATTACAATGAGGACACAGGGAGGGCTAGAATGAACTCTGTGGTATAGGATTAAAATCAGTATGAACTGATTGTTTTTAACATATATACAAATAGCTAGAGAGACAGAGATGTATCTGTGTATGTATGTACATACTTATTATTACTTACTTATAATAAGTATGTACATACTTATTATATCCTTAGCTCTGTCCACCAAGAGGACCTAGAAGCAAGCACACCCAGTACCAGTGAGCACACCCAGTGCTAAAGAAAGCTGGGGTTTGATCTAGAGCCTAGCATAGTTTAAGGAAGCATTTTAAAACCAGAATGTTTCAAAAGAGAATTGGCCACCTGAGAAATTCATGAGTTTATTATTACTGGAGATGTTAATAGAAGTGACAGAGGCATTTTCTAGGCTGTTGAAAATTAATATTTCTCGGTACAGTTAATGATCCACTTGGATCCTAACCATCTGAGGTACTTTTGACCAATGTAGACTGGACTTTATCTGAAACCTACTGAATCAAAATCTCTGGAGACTGTGCCTGGGGATGAGCATTTTTAAGAAACTACCCAGGTAATGCTGATACAGTTGGACCATTGTTCACACTTTGAGAAAAATAAGTAAAGAGGTTAAGTGCATGTGCTTTGTATGAAGTAGAAGTGAGTTTAAATTTTCAGACAAAGATCTTTAATTCGGCATTGGTAGTAAATTCAATAAGAGGTGAACAAGAGATTGAATGAGAGAGAGACAGGAGTAGTCTTGGCTCATCCTTGGTGAGTGTTTTTCCCATATAATGGGCATTGATAGTCTAGAAGTGGTGGCTAAGCATTTGTATTTGTTAATCTTCCCAGGGAATCCCAACGTAAAGCAAATGTTGAAAACCAATATGCATGAATATATCTATCTCTAGAGTTAAAAGTAATTGACAGAGGATCACGTGCATCAGAATCATCCTGGGAAGATTATTGGAAATGTAGACCGCTGACCTTTATCCAAGACTTAATGTCTAAATTTCTGGGAGGAAGGGCCCAGCAATTTCCATTTTAAACAAGCTCCCCAAGTTATCCTTATAAACATTACAGTGTCAGAAGTAAGGCATGTTATGAAGACACAATTCTATCTTCAGCTTCCTTTGCATCTCTTTTCAGTTTAATTTTGTCTGTGGTGTAACAAAGTGAATTCAATAAATTTCATTCACTGGTACAGCTGAAAAGGTCAGATTGTATATTTTACCAAACATAATTATTAAATGAGATTTTTATTTACCTCCATTAACAGTCAACAAAAGGTCTATTAAATAATTCATTCAAGAGGAGTAATACAATATGCCCAGTAGTTTTGTTTTTTTTTGCTTTTTAAAAATAATTAAAACACGTTTTTAAAGGGTGGGATTAGTGGTTTGAGAATGTGGATATATTTAGTTTTCCAAATTCTTAACTAATCTGGTCAAAAACAATTTCTAGAAATAAGTTTGTATGAAAGAGGTGGAGAGAAAGCCCATTGTGACATTTAAACTATAAGACAAAGGTCAAATTTGGCAGATTATCTGGATGTTGCTAAGTACATGGGAATTTTACATCTGGATTTTTTTCATATAGATGCTTTATGAACATATTAACCAAGTCGTTATTAAGTATGAAGATGCAAGATTACTGTAACAGCCTAGTTATTTAACTAAAGTACATTTTGAAAAATATTAATTTTCCATAGAATACTTTAAATACTCCAAAATCATTTCCAGAGCAAAAGATTATCTAAGACTTTGTGGATATTATTATCATAATTATTTTCTGTTACTGTTCATAATTATAGTCTCAAACCATTTCTAATCTTTCTATGGATTTTCAGCACATTTTAAAATACAGATGAGCTCTCCCAAAAAAATGCTTACTCATGTAATCATAACTTCAGCTTTATATCTTCAAAGGTACATCTAACAATCCTACTGCCAATTTCTCCATCACTTCGGCATAAACCTTGGAAAGACATAGCTCTCAGTGGCCTCAAGTGTACATTACCAATATAACACTCGTACCTCAAATAAATTGTCCTTCTCAAATAAATTATCCAATGCCCACTGAATTACATATGTTTTTCTCTGTGTCTCTGTGTATGATTATGTTGCTTTGAGTAGGCAGTCCTGGAAGAAGAAGGTGATACCACCACCACTATCAGCAGCAGTGTTATGTACTGAGTGCTAAATTAGGCACTTTACATACATTACCTACAATCCTTAAAATTGCACTATAAGCACAGGAACATTATTATCCACACAATACAGTTGCAGAGACAAAGGGTAAGAATAATTAAATTACTTACTCAAGGGTAGAGTCAGTGACCTTGAAAAACTCAGTATCATCTTTGGTTAGCATTATATACAAATAAAGGTTCAAGAGAGGCAGTCAAGCATGATGTTGAACAGCACTGGCTCCGGAGCCAGGCTGCTTGAGTCTGTATCCAGACTCTGTCAATAGTAATTGACTATGTGATCTTGAGCAAGTTAACTTTTGGGGTCCTCAGTTTCCTCATCTGTAAAATGGGGATAATAATAACAGCATCTATCCCTTAGAGTTTCTGTGAGGATTAAAAGGGTTAATACATGTACCAGGTGCTTGGTAAGGGATAAATAAATACTAGATAGCATTAAGTCAGTTTATATGGAGATGATAAACTCCATTAATTGTTTAGATGATAAAGAGGAAATTAGCCTCTCTATATTAAGACAAGATTACATGTCAGTATTTGGAGAAAGTTCAAGTCTTGACTAGAAAGAGATAGTTAATATTTCACTCTCCTAGGCAAACATTGGACTTCTTTTTAGAGCTTAAAACATTTTCCCAGACATATATCATTCCCCACTTCAAACGCATATAATTAACACCCTTTTAAAATGGTCCTTTTCAAATTTACTAACTTATGACTAGGAGGTCTCCTGTCCCCTCACCAGGAAGAACACTGGCAACCAAACCAATTAAGTGGCTCTTTATTACTAATGAAGCACACTGTACTCCCAGCTCCAGGAAATCTACTGGCAGGGTCTCTTCAGTTTTTCTCCACATGAAGAAACATCATCCTGTTAAAATCTTTGAATCATTGTCCTCAAGTTGATCTCTCTGATTGCTCCCAGACATACAGGGGGCCTTTTCAAGTCTAGATATAGGTTTCTATGAATACTTAACTCCTTTTGAATCAATGAATCATGGTAAGGTTTTTGTGGGCAATAAATGGTAAAGAAACAGATGCGAAATTTTCTAATATTCTCTTTTATTTAAATACTTCAAGAAGAACAGTTAAACCATATGTTCCTAGTGACTTAGTAAACCTAAATTTTGTTCCTGAAAATACCTTCAACAGTAATTGCACAGTTTGTCTATCAAACATCTCAATATTTGGCATTCATGAAATATTTTATCTGCTTCTCTTATTCCCTTTTTTTAATTCAAAAGATTATCCTCATTTCACAATGACAAAAGCTGAAGGTCAAAAGGGCTATGAGAAGTATATTATTATGAGAAGAACATTAGTATTATTACTAAAGATCAATATGGTATCCAGTATTCAAGTTATTGTTGCTGCAAAACACATCACCTTAACACTTAATGCTTTAAAACAACAAAAATCATGTCATTGTCTTCATGGTTTCTGTGAGCTAGGAATTCCAGGAAGGGTTCAGCTTGTTGACTCAGGTTCAGATCTCACATGTGACTGGTTAGATGGCAATCAGAGCTGGAATTGCAGTGAGGAGGGGAAGGGTGCTATAATAGCAGGGGACTGGGCAGGCATTCTTTTCACTTCATGTTATCTAAGGGCCTCTCCTTGTGGTATGTCCATATGTGCTAGTTCTGGCCTTCCTCATGGCCCTGCATGGTGCTCTCAAGGCACTTGGACTGCTTACATGGCCACTCAGGGCTCCAAGAAAGTATCAAAAAGAACCAGGTGGACACTGTATCACTTTTTATGATATAACCTCAGAAATCACATTGCATACAGAAGTAGCATGCAATGCGGAAGTTATATGTAGTTACAATCCACCTAAATTTAAGGGGAGGGAAAATAGACTGCACTTCTCCAAAGGAGAAATGACAATATTACTTAGTAAGAAGAATGAGAGAGATTGCAGTTATCTTTGGAAAATACAATCTGTCTTATTTGTAGTGCTTTTCATATTGTTTATGTATGTATCATATTGAAACAAAATGTCTTTTGATGTTTTGATAAATAGAAAAGACATCACTAAGTGGACAGATAATGCTTTCCTGGATTCATCTAGGACTATAGAGAAACCTGTTTAAGGGGACATAGCTAAAGAACCATCATCCACAGTTCTTCAAACTTATTTGGTTGTGGAGCCCTGTTGATAGCAGTTCTATCAAGTTACAAAATAGTCACTGGGATGTAGAGCAGATCATAGGGAATACAGACAATAATATCGTAATAACTATGTAAGGTGTCAGGTGGGTACCGGAAATATCAGGGGAAGCACTTTTTAAGTTACATAAATGTCTAACCACTATGCTGTAAACCTGAAAATAATATAATATTTAATGTCAATTGTAATTGAAAAATTAAAAAAAATAATTTCAAAAAACATTTCCTGAAACAGTATTCCATGTAATACAGTTTGAAAAATTCTATGAACCAACAGTGTGAACTTTTGCTGAAGATTTATAATTTTAAAAATACAAATGACCCATTTTAGTAGTATCGACATATTTGTTAACACATTTGTAGTAAAAAATTACAAGGAATGCACCCTGGCTAGTGTGGGTCAGTGAATTGAGTGCCAGCCTGTGAACCAAAAGGTCACTAGTTCGATTCCCAGTCAGGTCACAGGCCTGGGTTGTGGGACAGGTCCCCAGTAGGGGGCGCACGAGAGGCAACCACACATTGATGTTTCCTCCCTTTCTCCCTCCCTTCCTCGTTCTCTAAAAAGAAATAAAATCTTTTAAAAAATTACAAGAAATGTTATTTCTTTTGTGTTTGCATTATGTGTAGATATGTTTTATTTATGTTGCGACCTACGTGTTGTTGATAAAAAGGATTTTTAAATTAGATGTGATATCTTCCATGTTAAACACGGTTTAGCACATAATGTCAACTGGCATTTTGAGGAAAGAAAAAATAGCGAGGGTTCCTTGCTAAACATCAAACAAGAAATTACTTGGTGTGTACATAATTCATTCTACTTCACTCCATTTCTTAAATGATTGACATATTCCCCATCATACAAAACCCTGGAAATTATGGTTTTATAATAACTTAATCACAGAATATAGATCACAATTCTTAAAAGATAGCTAGTGAATGCATCATTTAATATTTTATGCCAACTTTAGCTAGAGAATAAATGTTTTAATTGATATCCACAATGTATTTTTGTTTAATAAGAGTTTCAAATGAGAGCCAATAGCAATGGTGACCTTTAAATATTCTATTCATTTTAAACCTGCAGTAGATAATTTTAAAGCAATTAATTATAAGTAAATGAATTATTAGCATTCATGAATTCTATAACAGCCAATTTGTTTTTGTTCCCAAATACTTGAAGTACCTATTTTATAATTTCTTAGAGATGTAACCATAGGAACTAAGTGGTTGCTAACATAAAACTTTATAATTAATAAGGCTAAGTTTTCACAGTTTTTAATCATTTTGAAATGTATACAGAATCTAGGTAATACTCCTCAAGGACTACAGTTTTGTTCAAAGTTCAAAGTTGTCTTATAGCTCTCCATTCCCTAGGGTTCATTTATTCAAGAAGCATTCACAGAGTACTTGCTTTGTGCCATGTACTATGTTAGACACCATGAGGGATAAAATAGGAATCAAACACTTTATATATCAACTGGGAGCTTAAAATATAAGAGGAGAAGTACAACATTTACCCAGGTTAGCATGCTGTAATCTAGAATGTATAAAGTATCACAAGACACTTTAATAAATAAACCAAGAATAAACCAAGTTGTTTCTTGTGAAAATAATTTTTGCACAAGTGGTAATGTGTATTACCTCTTACCCCATAAAAGATAATAAAAATGCAAATATGATACCTTTTCTCTACAGTTCTTGTAACGTGCATATAGGTAAATCTATAAAATGAATTAAGGCTTTGATCAAAAAAGGTTTATCTTTTCTCCCCTCCATTTGCAAATGGTTTAAGAGGAGAATTTCATTCCTCTCTAACTCTCTCCCTTCCCCCAACCCCAACCAAACCTGTCCCTTGGGATTCCTATACTTATATTATCTATTTATATCTATATCTACATCTACATCTATATCATCTCCATACCCCAAGAGAGGAGTATGATATATAATAAAAGGAAAGAAGGCAAGTAGAAGAGGCAGAAAAAGAAAGGGAATGAGTCTAGTGAGGGATCTGAATGATACCTAACTGAAGAACCTGAGAATCTTTTCTTACTAACCACCACTACTACTACCTGAAAGATGTGACTCTATAATCTCCATGATTTAACTGAACTAATCACAGTGACAGATTGGTAACTGCACGGCATGGGGATGGTAATTAATTTTATGGTTTTAATTATGTTAACAGAACTTTTCCATATAGAAGACTAGTTACCTAAAACACTGATTCAATAATACTTCTGTATTTCTGCCACATAAGCCCAGTCTTGGTGCTTCTCTAAATCTTAGATCTTAGAATTGAACTGCAGAGCTTTTAGAGGACAGGGTCAATACATTGGCATAATAGGCTTTACTTGTTCTTCCATGGTGTTGGCAGAACAGACTTAACTCACATTATGGACTTTATATTTTCTATAATTAAATGTATGTATTTTGAATTACTTTTTGCCTTGACTTTTATTGTAACATAAGAGATACACTCCTTCAAGAAGATAAAATTAAACCAAATAAAATACAAGAGTCACAAAGAATAAAGAACCACATTCTGTATAATTCGAAACTACATATTTAAGGAGAAAATGCTAATCTTCTAACAAAATGCTAATACTATTAAACTATGGTGCATAAATATATTCATAGTTAACAAAAACTTTAGAATCCTTAGAAGTATAAAATAAAAACTCAACAGCTTTATTAAATCTCCTAGGAAAAAATTTATTCCAACTCATATGAAGAAAATCTTCTTTCTCAAATTCTAAGGGCCAATGCATGTGAATCTTGGACTCATGTTCCCTACTACTTTGTGAATGCACCTAGCTTATTTCTAAATATAAATAGTGACAGAACAGAAAAGGGAATAGGGGAACATGAAAGAGGCAAGGAACCAGAAGCATCAGCAAATTATACATAAAAAGAAAAGGACAAGTCTTATAACACATAAGAGCTATACAGGTAATGGTAGATGGAAACAAAGAACAAACTGACAGAAACTGGTTGAGGGGAGGGAGAATAAGGCAAAAAAAGTAGGGGAAGGGCCTATCAGGGGTGTCCAACCCGTGGCCTGCAGGCCACATGCAGCCCAGGAGGTCTATGAATGCAGCCCAGTACAAAATTGTAAATTTACTTAAAATATTATGAGATTTTTTTTGTGATTACATGCCACAGTGTATTTAATGTGTGTCCCAATACAACTCTTCTTCTTCTAGTGTGGCCCAGAGATGCCAAAACGTTGGACACCCCTGGGAAGAACAAGTATAAATGATCCATGGACATGGACAACAGGATGGGTATTGACTATAGGAGACAGGATGGGATGGGGCAGGGGAGAGCAATGGGGAAAAATTGGCACAACAGCAATAGAACAACAATTTAAAAAAATGAGTGGTGCTGCGGATTTAAAGAGACACAATGAGGAGAAGAATAAATTCTATAAATTATCAGCACAGTATACAATGTATTTGATCAGGCTCTGAATCTGGGGTATTTTCAAATTTTGATTTTTCGTTATCAAAGTTCCATTTATGAAGATAGTTTTCCCCCTCTCAAATACTAGCTTTTATATTTGCTAAATGTAGTCTTTTAGCCTTCTTCTCTGCAGAAACTTGTTTGATGATACAAAGGAGGGAGATACCTAAATATTTTTAGTGGTTGTTTTTTTCTCCTAACACTGAATTTCTCACTGCCATTAACTTTTTTTTTTGAGTGTCAACCCTTTATTTATTTATTTATTATTTACTTACTTACTTATTTAAACTTAATTGTATTTTTTCCATTACCATTTTGTCCCCTTAGGCCCCCGACCCACTGCAATCACTATACTGTTGTCCATATCCATGAGTTCTTTTTCGTTTTTGCTCAGTCCCTCCACCTTCTAACCTCCCCATCACACTAGTTGTCATTCTGCTCTCTATATATGAATCTCTCACTGTTTCACTTGTTAGTTCAGTTTGTTTCTCAGATTCCACATATGAATGAAATCATATGATATTTGTCTTTCTAAGACTGGCTTAGTTTACTTAGCATAATGTTCTCCGGGTCCACTCATACTGTTGCAAAGGGTAAAATTTCCTTCTTTTTTATGGCCAAGTAGAATTCCATTGTGTAAATGTCCCATAGTTGTTTTTGTTAGAAATGCACAAGAGATAGAGATGGAAGGAGCCAGATGATCTGATCCAAGTGCCTTTATTTGATGCTGCACTCATAGGCAGGCTGAGTCTGGATGGACTACAGCCCCAGGGAGAGGCAGGAATGGGTTTTTTCAAAAGAAAAAGCTAGGGGTTTGTGGGGAATAGGGGAGGGTTTATTCTCCTGCTTTCCTGGGCAGTTGCCTCAGGGTGTCAGGATGTGAGTCAGAACGGGTTAGGTAAAGGGCTGGGCTGTTCCCAGGTACAAGAGGGTCAGTCTGTCCACTGGCCACTATGGCTGGCCTCAGATGTCTATTGTGCATGGTGGGAGAGAGTATCAGTTGGGCTGCGGGCTACCACGTGAGTTGGGATAACTGATTCATGGGCAGTCCAACAGGTTGGAAAACTGGCCCAGCTGGGTCATGAGCAGTCGGGTGGGTTGGGAAACTGGCCTGACTCTTTCAGTTTTATCCACTCATCTATTCATGGGTACTCGGGCTGCTTCCATATCTTGGTGATTATAAATAATGTTGAAATGAACATAGGGGTGCTTCTGTTCTTTCAAATTAGTGTTTTGGGTTCCTTCAGATATATTCCCAGAAGTGGGGTCACTGGGTCAAAAGGTAGATCCACTTTTTATTTTTTGAGGTATCTCTGTACTGCTTTCCAGAGTGACTGCAACAGTTTACATTCTCACCAACAGTGCAAAGGAGTTCCCCTTTCCCCACATCCTCACCAGCATTTGTAGTTTGTTGATTTATTGATTGTTTGTTGATTAATTGATGATAGCCAGTCTGACAGGTGTGAATGGTATCTCAGTGTGGTTTTAATTTGCATTTCTCTGAGGAATAGTGACACTGAGCATCTTTTTATATGTCTATTTACCATCTGTATGTCCTCTTTGGAAAAGTGTCTATTCAGGTCCCTTGCCCAGTTTTAAATTGGGTTATTTGTTTTTTTGGTGTTGAGTTTAGTAATTACTTTGTAAATTTTGGATAATGACCTTTCATGATATGTATCAGCTAATATGTTCACCCATTCTATGGGTTGTCAAAAAAGACAATTTTGTTGATGTTCACCTTTGCCGTGCAAGGACTTTTTAGTTTGATATAGTCCCATTTGTTTATTTTTTCTTCTGTCTCCCTTGCCAGAGGAGAGATATCTGATAAAAATTTCTACAAGCAATATCCGAGATTTTGCTGCCTATGTTTTCTTTTAGGATTTTTATGGTTTTGGATCTAACATTTAGGTCTTTGATCCATTATGAATTTAATCTTGTGTGTGATGTAAGAAGGTGGTCTAGTTTCATTTTTTCTCCATGTATGTGTCCAATTTTCCCAATACCATTTATTTAATAAACTATCTTCAGCCCACTGTATATGCTTGCTTTATCTGTCAAATATTAATTGACTATAAAGGTATTGGTTTATTTCTGGGCTCTCTATTATGTTTCATTGATCTATGTGTCTGTTTTTATGACAGTACTGGGCTGTTTTGATTACTATGAACTCACCATATCGTTTGATATTAGGTAGCATGATTCCTCCAACTTTGTTCTCTCTCCCAATCACTTTTGCTATGTGGGGCCTTTTGTGGTTCCATACAAATTTTTGAAATACAGGGTCTGGCAGAAGTAACACCTGCTTGAGCATGGTAGGTATGGTAATAATATGGGTGTAATAATTTATAGTTTTAATTCAAACATTTCATCTAAAATGTCATATGGTGTGCTTCAGTGTGACACTGTTATGTTACAGAATTACACGCTATGGCTTTGTAATAAAAGATTTTGTAATAAAAAAGGGGTGTTATTTGTGCCAGACCCTGTATTTATTCTAAGTCTGTGAAATATGTCATCAGAATCTTGATAGGAATTGTGTTGAATATATAGATTGCTTTAGTTAGCGTGGACATTTTAATGATGTTAATTCTTCCTATCCATGAACACAGCATGTGCTTCCACTTATTTATATCTTCTTCAATTTCTTTCTTCAGTGTTTCATAATTTTCTGTGTACATGTTTTTAAATACCTAGGTTTATTCCTAGGTATTTTATTCTTTTTGAAGCAATTGTAAATGGGATGGCTTTCTTAATTTCCTTTTTTGTTAGTTTGTTATTGGCATATAAAAATACAACTGATTTATGGATATTAATTTTGCATCCTGTTACTTTGCTGAATTCATTTATCAGTTTTAGTAGATTCTTGGTGGAATCTTCGGGGTTCTGTATGTACAGTATCATGTCATCTGCAAATAAAGACAATTTTACTTTGTCCTATCCAATTTAGATGCCTTTTATCTCTTCTTCTTGTCTGAGTTCTGTGACTAGGACTTATAGTACTATGTTGAATAAGAGAGGTGAAGGCAGACATCCCTGTCTTGTTCCCAACAATAAGGGGAATGCTTGTAGTTTTTGCCCATTGAGTATGATGATAGCAGCGGGTTTGCCATATATGGCCTTTATTTTGTTTAGGTATGTTACCTCTATTCCCACTTTGCTAAGAGTTTTGATCATAAATTGGTGCTGGATTTTATCAAAAGATTTTTCTGCATCTATTGGTGTGATCATGTGTTTTTCTACTACACTTTGTTTATGTGGTGAATCACATTCATTGATTTACAAATGTTGTAACAACCTTGCATTCTTGGAATAAATCCCACCTGACCATGGTGTATGATCCTTTTGATGCACTGCTGTCTATGGTTTCCTAATATATTTTTGAGGATTTTAGTATCTATGTTAACCAGGGATATTGGCCTATAATTTTCTTTCTTTGTTGTGTCTTTGTCTGATTTTGGAATTAGGATAATGCTGGCCATGTAAAATGAGTTTGGGAGCATTCGCTTCTCTTGAATTTTATGAAATAGTTTGAGAAGGAGAGGTGTTAGTTTGTCTCGGAATGTTTGGTAACATTCACCTGTGAAGCTATCTGGTCCAGGGTTTTAGTTTGTTGGAAGTTTTTTTACTACTCCTTCAATTTCATTAGGTGTAATCTGCCTATTGAGATTCTCTGATTCTTCCTGATTTATTTTTTAGAAGATTGAGTGTTTCTAGGAATTTATCCATTTTGTCCAGGTTGTCCAGTTGTTGGCATATAATTGTTCATAATATTTTCTTACAATCCTTTGTATTTCTTTGGTGTCAGTTGTTATGTCTCCTCTTTCATTTCTGATTTTATTTATTTGGGTCCTTTTTCTTTCTTTCTTGATGAGTGTGGTTAAAGGTTTGTCAATCTTGTTTATCCTTTCAAAGAACTGGTCCTGGGATTCATTGATCTTTTGTATCATTTTTTTAGTATTTATTTCATTTATTTCTGCTCTTATCTTAATTATTTCCTTCCTTCTGCTCAATTTGGGCTTTGTTTGTTGTTCTTTCTCAAGTTCCTTTAAGTGTGAAGTTAGATTGTTTATTTGAGCTTCTTCTTGTTTTTTGAGATAGGCCTGTAGTGCTATGAATTTCCCTCTTAGGATTGCTTTCCCGGTGTCCCATGGATTTTGGATTGTTGTGTCCTCATTTTCATTTGTTTCAAGGTATCTTTTGATTTCATCCTTGATCTTGTGGTTGATCCATTTATTATTTAATAACATGTTAATTAGCTTCCATGTCCTTGTGTGTTTTTCAGTGTTCTTCTTGTGATTGATTTCTTGTTTCATAGCATTGTGGTCATACAGGATGCTTGATATGCTTTCAACCATCTTAACTTTATTGAGACTTGTTTTGTGTCCCAACATGTGGTCTATCCTAGAAAATATTCTGTGTGCACTTGAAAAATATGTATATTCTGCTGCTTTGGGGTGAAATGCTCTGAAGTTATCAATTAAATCTATTTGATCTAGTATGTTGCTTAAGGTCTCTGTCTCCTTGTTGATTTTCTGCCTGGAAGATCTATTTGTTGAACTTAATGGGATGTTAAAATCCCAAACTATGAACGTATTACTGTTGATCTTTGCTTTTATGTCCATCAAGAATTGCTTTACATATTTAGGTGCTCCTCTGTTGGTGCATAAATGTTTACTAGGGTTATATCCTCTTATTGGATTGTTCTCTTCATCATTATGTAGTATCCTTCTCTGTCTGTCACTATAACCATTGTTTTAAAGTGTATTTTGTCAGATATAAGTACTGCTACCCCACCTCTTTTTCTTTTCTTATTGCATGAAACATCTTTTTCCAACCCTTTACTTTTAGTCTGTGTGTATCTTCTGACTTGAGATGGGTCTCTTGGAGGCAGCACATATATGACTCTTGTTTTCTATCCATTCAGCTACCCTATGTTTTTTGTTAGGAGCATTTAAGCCATTTACACTTAAGGTGATTATTGATAGATAAGTATGTAATGCCATTTTATTGTTAGACTGTTTCCTCTGTGTTTTTCCTTTGTCTTTTTTTCTTCTTCTTCTTTCCTCTCCCTCCTTCTCCTCTTCCTCCTCTTCCTCCTTCTTCTTTTTCTTCCTCTTCCTCTTCCTCTTCTTCCTACTTCATCGTCTTCTTGCAATCCTTTTAACATTTGTTACAGTACTGGTTTAGTGTTAACAAACTCCTTAGCTTTTTCTTGTCCCAGAAGCTCCTTATTTCTCCTTAGATTTTAAATGATAGTGTCACTGGGTAAACTAGCCTTGGTTGTAGGTCCTTGCTTTTTATCACCTTGCATATTTCACACCAGTCCCTTCTGGCCTGAAATGTTTCTGTTGAGTAAACACATGCCAGTCTACTTGCTGCTCCCTTGTAGGTAATTACCTGCTTTTTTCTTGTGGCTTTTAGGATTCCTTGTCTTCAAGCCTTGTATTTTAACTATTATGTGTCTTGGTGTATGCCTCTTTGGGTCCAACTTGTTTGGGACTCTCTGCACTTCCTGGACTTGTGTGACCTTTTCCTTTGCCAGATTATGAATGTTTTCAGTTATTACTTCTTCAAAGAGGTTCTCAATCTCTTGCTCACTCTCTTCTCCTTCAGGTATTCCCACGATGAGGATATTTTTACTCTTCATATTGTCCAAGATGTTTCTAAAGCTCTCCTCATTTTTTAAAATTCTTTTTTTCTTTTTGATACTGTGCCTGGGTGTTTTTTCTACCTTGTCTTCCAAAACACTGATTTGATCCCTTCCTTCACCTAACCTACTGTTTATACTATCTAGTGTATTATATATCTCAGATATTGCATTCTTTATTTCTGACTGGTCCTTTTTTATTATTTCTATGTCTTTTTTGATGCTGTTGAGTATCCTTATAATCATTGCTCTAAACTCTCTATCTGATAAATTTCTTTCTTCCATTTCTTCTGGGTCTTCTGGAAAATTCTCTCATTCTTTCATTTGGGGTCTGTTTCTTTATCTTCCCATTTGGCTGCTTCTTTGTATTTTCCACCTTAGATGCTCAACTAATCAGCCCATACACAGACACCATGTTAATATAATCAAGTAGTAATCAGCAGCCTGGCTTCAGGACCACAGAGGTGGGCAGAGTAATTCCTGTGGGTGGTGCTATTGCTTCCCTTCAGGTTGATGCCACTTGGAGGACAGTGCTCTGCCTAGGAAAGATGGCTCCAGTAGTATATAGAATGACTCAGCATAGGAATCCTGGTAGCTGTTCCTTTGGTTTTCTCTTCAGAACCACCAGACTCAGACTCTCCTCAAGCATCTTTAGTCCACCCTGCCCAACCTCTGCCGGAGTCCAGGGTAAGTGGCTTTAAATGAAATTCTGTGCTTTGAACCTTTAAGAGGCTCTCAGCAATTCTAGCCATTTCTCCCTGGCAGACAAAAACCCTGATGCTTTTCACAGCTTGATGTTATCTGGGTTTCTTTCCAGCTCTGGTGCTATAGGGTGGGGTCCCAGCTTGTGGTTTAAATACCACACTTCTCAGGGTGGCCCCCTGGCCACTGAAATATCCCTCCAGAACTTCAGCTGCTGCCTGCGGTAGCCCACCCTGCTCTCTCATGCCTCCTCCACACTCCCTACCAGTCACATTGTGGTAAAGTGGTTTCTTCTGTCTGTCCATGGCTATAAGGTTTCTCTTCAGCTATTGTTCAGTTGGTTATTATGGATGATTTCTCTACAATTTAGTTGTAATTCCAGACTAGTCGTGGGAGAAGGTTAGTGCGGCTTCCACTTACTCCTCCACAATCTTAGACCAGCCCATCCTTTTTAAGATTAACTTTGATATTGGTCAAATAGTCCTGTAGTGTTGCCTCCTTCTATTGACGTAATCATTCCATAAGTTTGGTGAGCTTTTCTTTAAAGGAGTTTGACCTAATAATTACCTTAGATGTACACTTTTCTCTCTGACAAGGTCAGCACCATTCTGTTCTCTATAGCACCTATGTAGAAGTGAGATTAGCATACTTGAAGAAACTAGGGCCTTTAGGTGTTTTTATTTAGGTAAGATTAGGTGAACCCAATATGCACAGAAGGGTTTCACATCATCCATTAAAATAAGCCAGAAAACATTTCCCAAGGTTTGAGAATTCATCTATGTTTACCACTTTGCCATTCAGGGAGCTACCTAAAATGACAGAGTACATTCCTCAATAACTGGCTAACTGACATTGGTTTCAGGATTGCTAATGTTCAAGGAAAACCAAAACATCAGGCTCAATTTTCTTCCTTCCTTCTTCATGTAGAGGTGCAGTGGTTTAATTTCCCAGACTAGGCTAAATGCAACCACCATATAAAAGTTATAATCAGGTCTTAAGGGTGGTCCTTTACAGTAAAAGGCTTATATTTATTACTGAGTTATTTATATTCTTAGGCCAAGCCCACCCTCTCTGAATAACCTAAATAGGCACTAAGAAAATACTCAGATGAAGGTTCTGTAGAAGTAAGGACATACAGCAGGTTCTCCAATCACATAATTTTGTTTGATGTTCTTTATATTGATAATATGCCCTAAGGATGTAACTCTTGTTCATATCAATTCACCTGTGATGATATTGGTTTTGTTAAAAGTTGTTTCACTGAAAGCCAAAGAACTTATCAACAATATTGAGGACTTAATCTATAGGTAGAGAAAAGTCAAGAAATTCTGACCCTTATCTGAATACCTTATTAATAATTAAGAACTGATTGATTTGATAACCTCAAACTCTGCTGCAATATTTTTATTTAAATAAACTTCTTATATTAGCACAATTTTAGATTTGTGGAATTATTAGAGTTGGTACAAAGTTCCTGAGTACCCCACAGTCAGTTTTGCCTATTTAAGCATTTTAATTTTTAGTTGAGTACAGTAAGTCCTTATTTAACATCCTTGGTAGGTTATTGGAAACTGTGACTCTAATCAAAATGACACATAATGAAACCAATTTTACCATAGGCTAACTGATACAAACAAGAGTTAAGTTCATGTGCCTATTTCTGGTCACAAAAATATCACCAAACTTCTAAATAAAGATCCAAAACATTTCTAATATTAAACATTGAAATAAATGTGAATTATATATCCATTTAAGGAAGATGAATTAAAACAAATAAGATAATTATTTCCCTACCTGCTCATTCCAATTCAAAGTAACAGTAACTAGAGTCTGTCCCAATAGCTCAGGGTGCAAGGCAGGAGCCCACCCTGGACAGAATGTCCTTCCATTGCAGGGCGCATTCACACCCACACCCACACCCACACTCACTCAGACTGGGACAATTTAGACATACAAATGCACCTAACATGCATATGTTTGGGATGTGGGATGAGTCCCTGGAAAAGGCCCACACAGACATGGGAGAACATGCAAATTCCACATAGACACTGGCCCTGGAAGATAATCAGTATACTTTTTCTCAAATCAATATTTTTTTGTCATCAATATTATAGCAAAACAACTTGGACAAAATAACATTATTTAAGGACCTTTTGTATATATGCCATAATTAATGAAACAATAGTGATATGTTATTACTAACTAAAGTTCATATTTTACGTGGATTTCCTTAGTTTTTACCTATTAGTTTTTACCTCTTTTTCTTTTGCAGATTTCATCCGGACACCACATTACATTTAGTTGTCATGTCTCCTTAGGCTCTCTTGGCTCTGACACTTTCTCAGACTTGTTTGTGAAGATCTTGACAATTTTGAAGAGTACTGATCAGGTGTTTCCTAGAAAGTCTCTCAACCGGTGTTTTTCTCATGATTGGGCCAAGGTTATGGATTTTAGGGAGAAAGATCAGAGTGTTAAACTATTCTCATCATATCACATTAAAGGTATATGCTCTCCACATGTCCTATTACTGATGATATTAATCTTGGTCATCTGCATAAAGCAGTGTTTCAGGTTTCTCCAGTGTAAATTTACTATCCCTCCCCTCCCCACCCTTTCCATACTTTACTCTTTGGAAGTCACTAAGCACAACCTTCACTATGTTCCACTTCCTTGAAATCAGAGTATCTATCTATATAAATCTTCCACAAGGAAGATTTACCTGTTCTTCTCCATTTATTCATGTAATCATTTATTTATATTAGTATGAATTCATCGATATTTATTATTATAATTTTTGTTAAAATCCAATACTATTTTATTCTGTTGCACAAATTTTTCCAGCTTTGGGCATTGGGAACTTTTTCAGTTGGCTTTTCTGCGTTTTTGATATATCTCCATCATTGTGTTTTTGTTTTGTTTGAGAACTGCCTTACTTTCTGGGTCTAGAAGGTACTTTTTCATTAAAAGATGTATATTCCCTAAAGTCAGTCATTTGATCAAGAATTCTTGGTTCCCTTTATTGGAGAATGCTATTAGAAATGAAGATCTGGGTGCTAGGCATGCTCATTGCTACTGGGGTGTCATTTATTTCAGGCCCTCTCGTTGACAGAGCAAGGGAAACTTATGTATGTATACTAACCCATGAAATATACATATCTATAAGCATTTCTACATGTGTAGAAACATCTTTACATATATTAAGGCAAATATGAGTTCATACTAATATCTCCAACTCTAATCTGTTACCGTATGGATCATTCTAGCCCCTTCCCTTGCATATCTGCAACTTCACACTCCAACAACCAGAAATATGGCTATCACCATCTGCCATATAGTTACTTAATTTTTCATTTCCTGTATATAGATATAGTGGTTTCAGAACCATTAACCTGCAAGCTCATGAGAAATACCTTTTATCGAGTACAGTGTTTATGTAGACTTCGTTTTGACTTTATTCTTAGAGCCCACTCATTTCTGAAGTTGTTTAGGTCAGCATCTTATTTTCCCACCCCTTCAGTGAGGTTATTTCATGCATTTTTAATATAGTTAGATTCTTGTGTTACATTCTGTAATTCATCCTGGGACTCCCTAACTTTCTAAAGGACTTTCTAAAATTTTCATGTGCTAAGGCTCATTCTTTGTACTGTCCTTGATGTTCTGCATCCTTACCAGCAATTGGTATTACCAGTTTTACGTTTTTTGGGGTTTTTTTTTTGTTTTTTGGGTTTTTTTTTTGACCATTCTAATACATGTGTGCCATAACTCTATGAACTTACTTTACCGAGAAAATTTTTCTATCCATTTCTTGCAGGAAATCAAACTATGTTGCTGATCTTGATGTATTCATGAAATGAGGAGAAAAATAATTTACTCAAAAACTACTTGGTAACTTTTCTCTAAACAACATAATAGCAACAAATTTCCAGGTAGTAATGCATGCCCATGCTTTCAGAGCACCTCATTTCTCCTTAAAGTTTCCTTCAGAGGCACAGGTGGTTTGAGGGAAATAAAGAGCCCCTTGATGTTTGGTAATGATCCTCTCCTACTGCCATCATGATAGACACAGACTGGAAAGTTAAACATAAATTTTGTTTTCCCTTGCGATTAATTAGTTTCACTGCCTCAAATGGTAAGTCAAACAAACGCCTACCAAGCCACTTCTCAGTATCCTTTTAGCTTCGATCCTTTAGCTGCTTGTAAGGCACTGGACTGCTATAGTAGTCGCCAATCTCAGAAAGCATATGTATGAGTAAAGTGAAAGGGGAAGAGGTCTGTAAAATCCTTTGGACATGAGACAGCATATTTTGCAAGGATAGGGTATTGGTCCCACCTCCTGACTGAATGTGCCAATATGTGAGTTCCATCAGAGAAATTGCAGTCAAATAAAAAAATGTAAAATAAACTGAGACGACGATAGTTGGTAAGTTGGAGAAAAGGTTCTCATTCAGGACAGAATGACATATTTCATTTTCCCTTCTCCAGTTTACCAGGCAATACTGAGAAATAAGAAAAACACTGAAGATATCATACTTTGTGATCTCAGAACAAAGTTATAATAATCAAAAAAGTACGGCACTGGCATAAAAACAGACACAGAGAAATAAAACAGAATTGAGAGGCCAGAAATAAATCCATGGATTGTTGGTCAACCATTATTTGACAAGAGAGAAAAAATACACAATGGAGAAAGGAGAGTATATCTTCAATAAATAGAGTTTGGAAAACTTGATATTCACATGAAAAGAATATAACTGATTCCTAATTTTACAACACTCACAAAAATTAATTCAAAGTGAATTAAAGACTTAAATGTGAGAACCAAATTCAGAAAACTCCAAAAAGAAACCATAAGAAGAAATATCCTTGCCATTAGTCTTTCCACTTTTTGCTATCCTGGTTCTGGAGCTCAGAGGGAGTGAGTCTGATTAAGTCCATGTGTGGGTTCTTTAAGAGGAATTGCTTGGGACTCCAGAAGTTTCTTCCACTGACTCAATCCCCATCCCCCATTCATTTTGGCAGCCAGAAGTTATGGGAACTTATCTTTCTTGCACTGGAACCCTGGGCTGGGGGTCCTGGTGTTGGTCTGAGACTGTTTGCCCCCAAGCTATCCGTCCTGAATTTTTATCCACCACACATGGGTGTGGGACCAGCCAATTCCACATCTCTGCCTCTCCTACCACCTGTATGGATGTGGTTTCTTTAATTCCGTAGTTGTCAGACTTCCATTCAACTTGATTTCTGATGGTTCTGAGTGATGGTTGTTCTATATTTTAGTTGTATTTTTAAAAAAGATTTTATTTATTTATTTTTTAGTCAGAGGAGAAGGGAGGGAAAAAGAAAGATAGAGAAGCATCAGTGTGTGGTTGCCTCTCATGCACCCCCTACTGGGGACTGGCCTGCAACCCAGGCATGTACCCTGACTTGGAATCTAATGGGTGACCCTTTGGTTCTCAGGTTGGCACTCAATCCACTGAGCCACACCAGCCAGAGCTATTTTAGTTGCAATTTTGATGTGGTTATGTGAGGAGGCCAGCCATGTTTACCTATGCCACCATCTTAACAAGATATATTTTAAAGCTGTAGTAATTGAACCATTGAAGTACTGGCACAGAGATAGACAAATGTTAAAAGGAATACACTTGTGCCTGAAATACGATCATGTATACAAGAAAACTTGGTGCAAAATCAGTTGCAAGTCCACTTCCCTCTACCCCCCAAGATCCCCTCAAACTCATTTACACCATTTTAAATAATAGCTTTGCTGGGTAAAGTAGTCTTGCTTTTCTTTACTTTGAATATTTCGTCTTCTTTATATCCTTAGTAACGGGATTTCTGTTCAGTTAGATTTCAGGTGTTTCTGAATGATGGCTGTTCTGTAGTTTAGTTGTAATTTTGATGTGGTTTTCAAGGTCCTGAGTACTGCATTTACCTTTGCTGTTGTCTGGACCAGAACCCTCTCTATATAGTTTCTGTGGCTTTTATAGCAAATGTTTACTGTAAGAAACTTTGGAAGTCTCACAATTAGGTGCTTTCTTAGCCCTGGGCAGTGTATCTCAGTTGGTTGGAACATTGTCCTGTAGAACAAAAGTTACTGGTTCAATTCCCAGTCAGGTCCCAGGTGGGAGATGCATATGAGAAGGCAGTCAATTGAAGTTTTTGTCTCACACCAGTGTTTCTCTCTCTCTCTCCCATTCTCTGTCTCTAAAAATCACTATTTTATTACATCTGAAGGCCTGGAATTTTAACTGATTAGTTTTAAAATAGAGATATTTGAGTAGCTTGACATAATAATAAAAAGCTATTGTGTTTATCTCACATCTTAAACTGGAAAGCCAGTGCATTTTAAAAGGAAATATGATTCTGGAAAACCTCTCTTTGTTCACATCATAACTAACATTTATGAGTAGGTCAAAGTTTGATACAATGATTAAGAAGCAAACATCTACCAAAATACTTGAGGTTGAAGAAATAGAGAAAGAAATTTACTTCAGATAAACAAGAAATTTATAGGACTAAATAAAACCATAAGTTCTTTATTTCCCCAGCTTTATTGAGAGAAAATTGACAAATAACAGTCTGTAAGTTTAGGGTGTACAATGTGATTATTTGTCATACATATATGTGGCATAATGATTACCAAAATAATGTTAGTTAACACATCCATCACCACAAATAATTACTTGTGTTTGTGTGTATGTGGTGAGAACTTTTAAAATTTATTCTCTTAGCAACTTTCAATTATACAACACAGTTTGATAACTATACTTAGCATGCTGTACGCTAGATCCCCAGAACTTATTCATCTTATAACTGAAAGTTTGCACCCCTTGACTAGCACCTACCAATTTTCCCTATTCTTCAAATGCTGGCAACCACCAATCTACCTTGTTTCTTTGAATTTGTTTTTTTAGATTCTACATATAAGTGAGATCATGCAGTATTTGTCTTTTCCTGTTTCACTTATTTCACTTAGCATAATGTCCTTGAGGTTCATCCATGTTTTTGCAAATGAAATGAGGGTTTCATTTTTTAACATTGTTGAATAATATTCCACTGTATGTGTGTGTACTGTAGTGTACTTGTAATTTTATATTTTAGTTTAGTTGTAGTATATATCTATATAATTATATAATTATACCTATGTAATTATATAATTATACCTATGTAATTATATAATTATATATATTTACATCTTTTTTATCCATACATCCATTGATAGTTTGTTTCCATACCTGTCCATTGTGGGTGATACTGCAATGAACATGGAAGTACTGACATTTCTTAGAGATCCAATTTTATTTCCTTTAGGTATATACTCAGAAAGTGAAATTGCTAGATCTTATGGTTGTTCTATTTTTTAAATTTTTGCGGAACATCCATACTATTTATCATAGTGACTTAACTAATATACATTCCCACCAACAGTGTACAAGGGTTCCATTTTCTCCATATTCTGACTAGCACTTCTTATCCCTTATCTTCTTGATAACAGGTATGAGGTGATATCCCATTGAGTTTTTAATTTGCATTTTCCTGATTAGTGATATTGAACACTTTTTCATGTACCTATTGGACATTTGTTTACCTTTGGAAAGATAACTATTTGGGTCCTTTGTTCATTTTAAAATTAAATTATTTATTTTTTGCTATTGAGTTTTATGAGTTTCTCATATAAATTTTTATATTAACCCCTTATCAGATAGTGGTTTGCAAATATTTTGTGCAATTCTATAAGTTGGTTTTTCATTATGTTGATAATTTCTTTTGCCATGCAGAGGATTTTTAGTTTATATTGTCCCATTTGTTTATTTTTTATTTGTTCCTTGTGCTTTTGATGTCATGTCCAAAAAAATCTGAGCCACACTGCCCAGGGCTAAGAAAGCACCTAATTGTGAGACTTCCAAAGTTTCTTACAGTAAACATTTGCCATAAAAGCCACAGAAACTATATAGAGAGGGTTCTGGTCCAGACAACAGCAAAGGTAAATGCAGTACTCAGGACCTTGAAAACCACATCAAAATTACAACTAAACTACAGAACAGCCATCATTCAGAAACACCTGAAATCTAACTGAACAGAAATCCCGTTACTAAGGATATAAAGAAGACGAAATATTCAAAGTAAAGAAAAGCAAGACTACTTTACCCAGCAAAGCTATTATTTAAAATGGTGTAAATGAGTTTGAGGGGATCTTGGGGGGTAGAGGGAAGTGGACTTGCAACTGATTTTGCACCAAGTTTTCTTGTATACATGATCGTATTTCAGGCACAAGTGTATTCCTTTTAACATTTGTCTATCTCTGTGCCAGTACTTCAATGGTTCAATTACTACAGCTTTAAAATATATCTTGTTAAGATGGTGGCATAGGTAAACATGGCTGGCCTCCTCACATAACCACATCAAAATTGCAACTAAAATAGCTCTGGCTGGTGTGGCTCAGTGGATTGAGTGCCAACCTGAGAACCAAAGGGTCACCCATTAGATTCCAAGTCAGGGTACATGCCTGGGTTGCAGGCCAGTCCCCAGTAGGGGGTGCATGAGAGGCAACCACACACTGATGCTTCTCTATCTTTCTTTTTCCCTCCCTTCTCCTCTGACTAAAAAATAAATAAATAAAATCTTTTTTAAAAATACAACTAAAATATAGAACAACCATCACTCAGAACCATCAGAAATCAAGTTGAATGGAAGTCTGACAACTACGGAATTAAAGAAACCACATCCATACAGGTGGTAGGAGAGGCAGAGATGTGGAATTGGCTGGTCCCACACCCATGTGTGGTGGATAAAAATTCAGGACGGATAGCTTGGGGGCAAACAGTCTCAGACCAACACCAGGACCCCCAGCCCAGGGTTCCAGTGCAAGAAAGATAAGTTCCCATAACTTCTGGCTGCCAAAATGAATGGGGGATGGGGATTGAGTCAGTGGAAGAAACTTCTGGAGTCCCAAGCAATTCCTCTTAAAGAACCCACACATGGACTTAATCAGACTCACTCCCTCTGAGCTCCAGAACCAGGATAGCAAAAAGTGGAAAGACTAATGGCAAGGATATTTCTTCTTATGGTTTCTTTTTGGAGTTTTCTGAATTTGGTTCTCACATTTAAGTCTTTAATTCACTTTGAATTAATTTTTGTGAGTGTTGTAAAATTAGGAATCAGTTATATTCTTTTCATGTGAATATCAAGTTTTCCAAACTCTATTTATTGAAGATATACTCTCCTTTCTCCATTGTGTATTTTTTCTCTCTTGTCAAATAATGGTTGACCAACAATCCATGGATTTATTTCTGGCCTCTCAATTCTGTTTTATTTCTCTGTGTCTGTTTTTATGCCAGTGCCGTACTTTTTTGATTATTATAACTTTGTTCTGAGATCACAAAGTATGATATCTTCAGTGTTTTTCTTATTTCTCAGTATTGCCTGGTAAACTGGAGAAGGGAAAATGAAATATGTCATTCTGTCCTGAATGAGAACCTTTTCTCCAACTTACCAACTATCGTCGTCTCAGTTTATTTTACATTTTTTTATTTGACTGCAATTTCTCTGATGGAACTCACATATTGGCACATTCAGTCAGGAGGTGGGACCAATACCCTATCCTTGCAAAATATGCTGTCTCATGTCCAAAGGATTTTACAGACCTCTTCCCCTTTCACTTTACTCATACATATGCTTTCTGAGATTGGCGACTACTATAGCAGTCCAGTGCCTTACAAGCAGCTAAAGGATCGAAGCTAAAAGGATACTGAGAAGTGGCTTGGTAGGCGTTTGTTTGACTTACCATTTGAGGCAGTGAAACTAATTAATCGCAAGGGAAAACAAAATTTATGTTTAACTTTCCAGTCTGTGTCTATCATGATGGCAGTAGGAGAGGATCATTACCAAACATCAAGGGGCTCTTTATTTCCCTCAAACCACCTGTGCCTCTGAAGGAAACTTTAAGGAGAAATGAGGTGCTCTGAAAGCATGGGCATGCATTACTACCTGGAAATTTGTTGCTATTATGTTGTTTAGAGAAAAGTTACCAAGTAGTTTTTGAGTAAATTATTTTTCTCCTCATTTCATGAATACATCAAGATCAGCAACATAGTTTGATTTCCTGCAAGAAATGGATAGAAAAATTTTCTCGGTAAAGTAAGTTCATAGAGTTATGGCACACATGTATTAGAATGGTCAAAAAAAAAACCCAAAAAACAAAAAAAAAACCCCAAAAAACGTAAAACTGGTAATACCAATTGCTGGTAAGGATGCAGAACATCAAGGACAGTACAAAGAATGAGCCTTAGCACATGAAAATTTTAGAAAGTCCTTTAGAAAGTTAGGGAGTCCCAGGATGAATTACAGAATGTAACACAAGAATCTAACTATATTAAAAATGCATGAAATAACCTCACTGAAGGGGTGGGAAAATAAGATGCTGACCTAAACAACTTCAGAAATGAGTGGGCTCTAAGAATAAAGTCAAAACGAAGTCTACATAAACACTGTACTCGATAAAAGGTATTTCTCATGAGCTTGCAGGTTAATGGTTCTGAAACCACTATATCTATATACAGGAAATGAAAAATTAAGTAACTATATGGCAGATGGTGATAGCCATATTTCTGGTTGTTGGAGTGTGAAGTTGCAGATATGCAAGGGAAGGGGCTAGAATGATCCATACGGTAACAGATTAGAGTTGGAGATATTAGTATGAACTCATATTTGCCTTAATATATGTAAAGATGTTTCTACACATGTAGAAATGCTTATAGATATGTATATTTCATGGGTTAGTATACATACATAAGTTTCCCTTGCTCTGTCAACGAGAGGGCCTGAAATAAATGACACCCCAGTAGCAATGAGCATGCCTAGCACCCAGATCTTCATTTCTAATAGCATTCTCCAATAAAGGGAACCAAGAATTCTTGATCAAATGACTGACTTTAGGGAATATACATCTTTTAATGAAAAAGTACCTTCTAGACCCAGAAAGTAAGGCAGTTCTCAAACAAAACAAAAACACAATGATGGAGATATATCAAAAACGCAGAAAAGCCAACTGAAAAAGTTCCCAATGCCCAAAGCTGGAAAAATTTGTGCAACAGAATAAAATAGTATTGGATTTTAACAAAAATTATAATAATAAATATCGATGAATTCATACTAATATAAATAAATGATTACATGAATAAATGGAGAAGAACAGGTAAATCTTCCTTGTGGAAGATTTATATAGATAGATACTCTGATTTCAAGGAAGTGGAACATAGTGAAGGTTGTGCTTAGTGACTTCCAAAGAGTAAAGTATGGAAAGGGTGGGGAGGGGAGGGATAGTAAATTTACACTGGAGAAACCTGAAACACTGCTTTATGCAGATGACCAAGATTAATATCATCAGTAATAGGACATGTGGAGAGCATATACCTTTAATGTGATATGATGAGAATAGTTTAACACTCTGATCTTTCTCCCTAAAATCCATAACCTTGGCCCAATCATGAGAAAAACACCGGTTGAGAGACTTTCTAGGAAACACCTGATCAGTACTCTTCAAAATTGTCAAGATCTTCACAAACAAGTCTGAGAAAGTGTCAGAGCCAAGAGAGCCTAAGGAGACATGACAACTAAATGTAATGTGGTGTCCGGATGAAATCTGCAAAAGAAAAAGAGGTAAAAACTAATAGGTAAAAACTAAGGAAATCCACGTAAAATATGAACTTTAGTTAGTAATAACATATCACTATTGTTTCATTAATTATGGCATATATACAAAAGGTCCTTAAATAATGTTATTTTGTCCAAGTTGTTTTGCTATAATATTGATGACAAAAAAATATTGATTTGAGAAAAAGTATACTGATTATCTTCCAGGGCCAGTGTCTATGTGGAATTTGCATGTTCTCCCATGTCTGTGTGGGCCTTTTCCAGGGACTCATCCCACATCCCAAACATATGCATGTTAGGTGCATTTGTATGTCTAAATTGTCCCAGTCTGAGTGAGTGTGGGTGTGGGTGTGGGTGTGAATGCGCCCTGCAATGGAAGGACATTCTGTCCAGGGTGGGCTCCTGCCTTGCACCCTGAGCTATTGGGACAGACTCTAGTTACTGTTACTTTGAATTGGAATGAGCAGGTAGGGAAATAATTATCTTATTTGTTTTAATTCATCTTCCTTAAATGGATATATAATTCACATTTATTTCAATGTTTAATATTAGAAATGTTTTGGATCTTTATTTAGAAGTTTGGTGATATTTTTGTGACCAGAAATAGGCACATGAACTTAACTCTTGTTTGTATCAGTTAGCCTATGGTAAAATTGGTTTCATTATGTGTCATTTTGATTAGAGTCACAGTTTCCAATAACCTACCAAGGATGTTAAATAAGGACTTACTGTACTCAACTAAAAATTAAAATGCTTAAATAGGCAAAACTGACTGTGGGGTACTCAGGAACTTTGTACCAACTCTAATAATTCCACAAATCTAAAATTGTGCTAATATAAGAAGTTTATTTAAATAAAAATATTGCAGCAGAGTTTGAGGTTATCAAATCAATCAGTTCTTAATTATTAATAAGGTATTCAGATAAGGGTCAGAATTTCTTGACTTTTCTCTACCTATAGATTAAGTCCTCAATATTGTTGATAAGTTCTTTGGCTTTCAGTGAAACAACTTTTAACAAAACCAATATCATCACAGGTGAATTGATATGAACAAGAGTTACATCCTTAGGGCATATTATCAATATAAAGAACATCAAACAAAATTATGTGATTGGAGAACCTGCTGTATGTCCTTACTTCTACAGAACCTTCATCTGAGTATTTTCTTAGTGCCTATTTAGGTTATTCAGAGAGGGTGGGCTTGGCCTAAGAATATAAATAACTCAGTAATAAATATAAGCCTTTTACTGTAAAGGACCACCCTTAAGACCTGATTATAACTTTTATATGGTGGTTGCATTTAGCCTAGTCTGGGAAATTAAACCACTGCACCTCTACATGAAGAAGGAAGGAAGAAAATTGAGCCTGATGTTTTGGTTTTCCTTGAACATTAGCAATCCTGAAACCAATGTCAGTTAGCCAGTTATTGAGGAATGTACTCTGTCATTTTAGGTAGCTCCCTGAATGGCAAAGTGGTAAACATAGATGAATTCTCAAACCTTGGGAAATGTTTTCTGGCTTATTTTAATGGATGATGTGAAACCCTTCTGTGCATATTGGGTTCACCTAATCTTACCTAAATAAAAACACCTAAAGGCCCTAGTTTCTTCAAGTATGCTAATCTCACTTCTACATAGGTGCTATAGAGAACAGAATGGTGCTGACCTTGTCAGAGAGAAAAGTGTACATCTAAGGTAATTATTAGGTCAAACTCCTTTAAAGAAAAGCTCACCAAACTTATGGAATGATTACGTCAATAGAAGGAGGCAACACTACAGGACTATTTGACCAATATCAAAGTTAATCTTAAAAAGGATGGGCTGGTCTAAGATTGTGGAGGAGTAAGTGGAAGCCGCACTAACCTTCTCCCACGACTAGTCTGGAATTACAACTAAATTGTAGAGAAATCATCCATAATAACCAACTGAACAATAGCTGAAGAGAAACCTTATAGCCATGGACAGACAGAAGAAACCACTTTACCACAATGTGACTGGTAGGGAGTGTGGAGGAGGCATGAGAGAGCAGGGTGGGCTACCGCAGGCAGCAGCTGAAGTTCTGGAGGGATATTTCAGTGGCCAGGGGGCCACCCTGAGAAGTGTGGTATTTAAACCACAAGCTGGGACCCCACCCTATAGCACCAGAGCTGGAAAGAAACCCAGATAACATCAAGCTGTGAAAAGCATCAGGGTTTTTGTCTGCCAGGGAGAAATGGCTAGAATTGCTGAGAGCCTCTTAAAGGTTCAAAGCACAGAATTTCATTTAAAGCCACTTACCCTGGACTCCGGCAGAGGTTGGGCAGGGTGGACTAAAGATGCTTGAGGAGAGTCTGAGTCTGGTGGTTCTGAAGAGAAAACCAAAGGAACAGCTACCAGGATTCCTATGCTGAGTCATTCTATATACTACTGGAGCCATCTTTCCTAGGCAGAGCACTGTCCTCCAAGTGGCATCAACCTGAAGGGAAGCAATAGCACCACCCACAGGAATTACTCTGCCCACCTCTGTGGTCCTGAAGCCAGGCTGCTGATTACTACTTGATTATATTAACATGGTGTCTGTGTATGGGCTGATTAGTTGAGCATCTAAGGTGGAAAATACAAAGAAGCAGCCAAATGGGAAGATAAAGAAACAGACCCCAAATGAAAGAATGAGAGAATTTTCCAGAAGACCCAGAAGAAATGGAAGAAAGAAATTTATCAGATAGAGAGTTTAGAGCAATGATTATAAGGATACTCAACAGCATCAAAAAAGACATAGAAATAATAAAAAAGGACCAGTCAGAAATAAAGAATGCAATATCTGAGATATATAATACACTAGATAGTATAAACAGTAGGTTAGGTGAAGGAAGGGATCAAATCAGTGTTTTGGAAGACAAGGTAGAAAAAACACCCAGGCACAGTATCAAAAAGAAAAAAAGAATTTTAAAAAATGAGGAGAGCTTTAGAAACATCTTGGACAATATGAAGAGTAAAAATATCCTCATCGTGGGAATACCTGAAGGAGAAGAGAGTGAGCAAGAGATTGAGAACCTCTTTGAAGAAGTAATAACTGAAAACATTCATAATCTGGCAAAGGAAAAGGTCACACAAGTCCAGGAAGTGCAGAGAGTCCCAAACAAGTTGGACCCAAAGAGGCATACACCAAGACACATAATAGTTAAAATACAAGGCTTGAAGACAAGGAATCCTAAAAGCCACAAGAAAAAAGCAGGTAATTACCTACAAGGGAGCAGCAAGTAGACTGGCATGTGTTTACTCAACAGAAACATTTCAGGCCAGAAGGGACTGGTGTGAAATATGCAAGGTGATAAAAAGCAAGGACCTACAACCAAGGCTAGTTTACCCAGTGACACTATCATTTAAAATCTAAGGAGAAATAAGGAGCTTCTGGGACAAGAAAAAGCTAAGGAGTTTGTTAACACTAAACCAGTACTGTAACAAATGTTAAAAGGATTGCAAGAAGACGATGAAGTAGGAAGAAGAGGAAGAGGAAGAGGAAGAAAAAGAAGAAGGAGGAAGAGGAGGAAGAGGAGAAGGAGGGAGAGGAAAGAAGAAGAAGAAAAAAAGACAAAGGAAAAACACAGAGGAAACAGTCTAACAATAAAATGGCATTACATACTTATCTATCAATAATCACCTTAAGTGTAAATGGCTTAAATGCTCCTAACAAAAAACATAGGGTAGCTGAATGGATAGAAAACAAGAGTCATATATGTGCTGCCTCCAAGAGACCCATCTCAAGTCAGAAGATACACACAGACTAAAAGTAAAGGGTTGGAAAAAGATGTTTCATGCAATAAGAAAAGAAAAAGAGGTGGGGTAGCAGTACTTATATCTGACAAAATACACTTTAAAACAATGGTTATAGTGACAGACAGAGAAGGATACTACATAATGATGAAGAGAACAATCCAATAAGAGGATATAACCCTAGTAAACATTTATGCACCAACAGAGGAGCACCTAAATATGTAAAGCAATTCTTGATGGACATAAAAGCAAAGATCAACAGTAATACGTTCATAGTTTGGGATTTTAACATCCCATTAAGTTCAACAAATAGATCTTCCAGGCAGAAAATCAACAAGGAGACAGAGACCTTAAGCAACATACTAGATCAAATAGATTTAATTGATAACTTCAGAGCATTTCACCCCAAAGCAGCAGAATATACATATTTTTCAAGTGCACACAGAATATTTTCTAGGATAGACCACATGTTGGGACACAAAACAAGTCTCAATAAAGTTAAGATGGTTGAAAGCATATCAAGCATCCTGTATGACCACAATGCTATGAAACAAGAAATCAATCACAAGAAGAACACTGAAAAACACACAAGGACATGGAAGCTAATTAACATGTTATTAAATAATAAATGGATCAACCACAAGATCAAGGATGAAATCAAAAGATACCTTGAAACAAATGAAAATGAGGACACAACAATCCAAAATCCATGGGACACCGGGAAAGCAATCCTAAGAGGGAAATTCATAGCACTACAGGCCTATCTCAAAAAACAAGAAGAAGCTCAAATAAACAATCTAACTTCACACTTAAAGGAACTTGAGAAAGAACAACAAACAAAGCCCAAATTGAGCAGAAGGAAGGAAATAATTAAGATAAGAGCAGAAATAAATGAAATAAATACTAAAAAAATGATACAAAAGATCAATGAATCCCAGGACCAGTTCTTTGAAAGGATAAACAAGATTGACAAACCTTTAACCACACTCATCAAGAAAGAAAGAAAAAGGACCCAAATAAATAAAATCAGAAATGAAAGAGGAGACATAACAACTGACACCAAAGAAATACAAAGGATTGTAAGAAAATATTATGAACAATTATATGCCAACAACTGGACAACCTGGACAAAATGGATAAATTCCTAGAAACACTCAATCTTCTAAAAAATAAATCAGGAAGAATCAGAGAATCTCAATAGGCAGATTACACCTAATGAAATTGAAGGAGTAGTAAAAAAACTTCCAACAAACTAAAACCCTGGACCAGATAGCTTCACAGGTGAATGTTACCAAACATTCCGAGACAAACTAACACCTCTCCTTCTCAAACTATTTCATAAAATTCAAGAGAAGCGAATGCTCCCAAACTCATTTTACATGGCCAGCATTATCCTAATTCCAAAATCAGACAAAGACACAACAAAGAAAGAAAATTATAGGCCAATATCCCTGGTTAACATAGATACTAAAATCCTCAAAAATATATTAGGAAACCATAGACAGCAGTGCATCAAAAGGATCATACACCATGGTCAGGTGGGATTTATTCCAAGAATGCAAGGTTGTTACAACATTTGTAAATCAATGAATGTGATTCACCACATAAACAAAGTGTAGTAGAAAAACACATGATCACACCAATAGATGCAGAAAAATCTTTTGATAAAATCCAGCACCAATTTATGATCAAAACTCTTAGCAAAGTGGGAATAGAGGTAACATACCTAAACAAAATAAAGGCCATATATGGCAAACCCGCTGCTATCATCATACTCAATGGGCAAAAACTACAAGCATTCCCCTTATTGTTGGGAACAAGACAGGGATGTCTGCCTTCACCTCTCTTATTCAACATAGTACTATAAGTCCTAGTCACAGAACTCAGACAAGAAGAAGAGATAAAAGGCATCTAAATTGGATAGGACAAAGTAAAATTGTCTTTATTTGCAGATGACATGATACTGTACATACAGAACCCCGAAGATTCCACCAAGAATCTACTAAAACTGATAAATGAATTCAGCAAAGTAACAGGATGCAAAATTAATATCCATAAATCAGTTGTATTTTTATATGCCAATAACAAACTAACAAAAAAGGAAATTAAGAAAGCCATCCCATTTACAATTGCTTCAAAAAGAATAAAATACCTAGGAATAAACCTAGGTATTTAAAAACATGTACACAGAAAATTATGAAACACTGAAGAAAGAAATTGAAGAAGATATAAATAAGTGGAAGCACATGCTGTGTTCATGGATAGGAAGAATTAACATCATTAAAATGTCCACGCTAACTAAAGCAATCTATATATTCAACACAATTCCTATCAAGATTCTGATGACATATTTCACAGACTTAGAATAAATACAGGGTCTGGCACAAATAACACCCCTTTTTTATTACAAAATCTTTTATTACAAAGCCATAGCGTGTAATTCTGTAACATAACAGTGTCACACTGAAGCACACCATATGACATTTTAGATGAAATGTTTGAATTAAAACTATAAATTATTACACCCATATTATTACCATACCTACCATGCTCAAGCAGGTGTTACTTCTGCCAGACCCTGTATTTCAAAAATTTGTATGGAACCACAAAAGGCCCCACATAGCAAAAGTGATTGGGAGAGAGAACAAAGTTGGAGGAATCATGCTACCTAATATCAAACGATATGGTGAGTTCATAGTAATCAAAACAGCCCAGTACTGTCATAAAAACAGACACATAGATCAATGAAACATAATAGAGAGCCCAGAAATAAACCAATACCTTTATAGTCAATTAATATTTGACAGATAAAGCAAGCATATACAGTGGGCTGAAGATAGTTTATTAAATAAATGGTATTGGGAAAATTGGACACATACATGGAGAAAAAATGAAACTAGACCACCTTCTTACATCACACACAAGATTAAATTCATAATGGATCAAAGACCTAAATGTTAGATCCAAAACCATAAAAATCCTAAAAGAAAACATAGGCAGCAAAATCTCGGATATTGCTTGTAGAAATTTTTATCAGATATCTCTCCTCTGGCAAGGGAGACAGAAGAAAAAATAAACAAATGGGACTATATCAAACTAAAAAGTCCTTGCACGGCAAAGGTGAACATCAACAAAATTGTCTTTTTTGACAACCCATAGAATGGGTGAACATATTAGCTGATACATATCATGAAAGGTCATTATCCAAAATTTACAAAGTAATTACTAAACTCAACACCAAAAAAACAAATAACCCAATTTAAAACTGGGCAAGGGACCTGAATAGACACTTTTCCAAAGAGGACATACAGATGGTAAATAGACATATAAAAAGATGCTCAGTGTCACTATTCCTCAGAGAAATGCAAATTAAAACCACACTGAGATACCATTCACACCTGTCAGACTGGCTATCATCAATTAATCAACAAACAATCAATAAATCAACAAACTACAAATGCTGGTGAGGATGTGGGGAAAGGGGAACTCCTTTGCACTGTTGGTGAGAATGTAAACTGTTGCAGTCACTCTGGAAAGCAGTACAGAGATACCTCAAAAAATAAAAAGTGGATCTACCTTTTGACCCAGTGACCCCACTTCTGGGAATATATCTGAAGGAACCCAAAACACTAATTTGAAAGAACAGAAGCACCCCTATGTTCATTTCAACATTATTTATAATCACCAAGATATGGAAGCAGCCCGAGTACCCATGAATAGATGAGTGGATAAAACTGAAAGAGTCAGGCCAGTTTCCCAACCCACCCGACTGCTCATGACCCAGCTGGGCCAGTTTTCCAACCTGTTGGACTGCCCATGAATCAGTTATCCCAACTCACGTGGTAGCCCGCAGCCCAACTGATACTCTCTCCCACCATGCACAATAGACATCTGAGGCCAGCCATAGTGGCCAGTGGACAGACTGACCCTCTTGTACCTGGGAACAGCCCAGCCCTTTACCTAACCCGTTCTGACTCACATCCTGACACCCTGAGGCAACTGCCCAGGAAAGCAGGAGAATAAACCCTCCCCTATTCCCCACAAACCCCTAGCTTTTTCTTTTGAAAAAACCCATTCCTGCCTCTCCCTGGGGCTGTAGTCCATCCAGACTCAGCCTGCCTATGAGTGCAGCATCAAATAAAGGCACTTGGATCAGATCATCTGGCTCCTTCCATCTCTATCTCTTGTGCATTTCTAACAAAAACAACTATGGGACATTTACACAATGGAATTCTACTTGGCCATAAAAAAGAAGGAAATTTTACCCTTTGCAACAGTATGAGTGGACCCGGAGAACATTATGCTAAGTAAACTAAGCCAGTCTTAGAAAGACAAATATCATATGATTTCATTCATATGTGGAATCTGAGAAACAAACTGAACTAACAAGTGAAACAGTGAGAGATTCATATATAGAGAGCAGAATGACAACTAGTGTGATGGGGAGGTTAGAAGGTGGAGGGACTGAGCAAAAACGAAAAAGAACTCATGGATATGGACAACAGTATAGTGATTGCAGTGGGTCGGGGGCCTAAGGGGACAAAATGGTAATGGAAAAAATACAATTAAGTTTAAATAAGTAAGTAAGTAAATAATAAATAAATAAATAAAGGGTTGACACTCAAAAAAAAAAGTTAATGGCAGTGAGAAATTCAGTGTTAGGAGAAAAAAACAACCACTAAAAATATTTAGGTATCTCCCTCCTTTGTATCATCAAACAAGTTTCTGCAGAGAAGAAGGCTAAAAGACTACATTTAGCAAATATAAAAGCTAGTATTTGAGAGGGGGAAAACTATCTTCATAAATGGAACTTTGATAACGAAAAATCAAAATTTGAAAATACCCCAGATTCAGAGCCTGATCAAATACATTGTATACTGTGCTGATAATTTATAGAATTTATTCTTCTCCTCATTGTGTCTCTTTAAATCCGCAGCACCACTCATTTTTTTAAATTGTTGTTCTATTGCTGTTGTGCCAATTTTTCCCCATTGCTCTCCCCTGCCCCATCCCATCCTGTCTCCTATAGTCAATACCCATCCTGTTGTCCATGTCCATGGATCATTTATACTTGTTCTTCCCAGGGGTGTCCAACGTTTTGGCATCTCTGGGCCACACTAGAAGAAGAAGAGTTGTATTGGGACACACATTAAATACACTGTGGCATGTAATCACAAAAAAAATCTCATAATATTTTAAGTAAATTTACAATTTTGTACTGGGCTGCATTCATAGACCTCCTGGGCTGCATGTGGCCTGCAGGCCACGGGTTGGACACCCCTGATAGGCCCTTCCCCTACTTTTTTTGCCTTATTCTCCCTCCCCTCAACCAGTTTCTGTCAGTTTGTTCTTTGTTTCCATCTACCATTACCTGTATAGCTCTTATGTGTTATAAGACTTGTCCTTTTCTTTTTATGTATAATTTGCTGATGCTTCTGGTTCCTTGCCTCTTTCATGTTCCCCTATTCCCTTTTCTGTTCTGTCACTATTTATATTTAGAAATAAGCTAGGTGCATTCACAAAGTAGTAGGGAACATGAGTCCAAGATTCACATGCATTGGCCCTTAGAATTTGAGAAAGAAGATTTTCTTCATATGAGTTGGAATAAATTTTTTCCTAGGAGATTTAATAAAGCTGTTGAGTTTTTATTTTATACTTCTAAGGATTCTAAAGTTTTTGTTAACTATGAATATATTTATGCACCATAGTTTAATAGTATTAGCATTTTGTTAGAAGATTAGCATTTTCTCCTTAAATATGTAGTTTCGAATTATACAGAATGTGGTTCTTTATTCTTTGTGACTCTTGTATTTTATTTGGTTTAATTTTATCTTCTTGAAGGAGTGTATCTCTTATGTTACAATAAAAGTCAAGGCAAAAAGTAATTCAAAATACATACATTTAATTATAGAAAATATAAAGTCCATAATGTGAGTTAAGTCTGTTCTGCCAACACCATGGAAGAACAAGTAAAGCCTATTATGCCAATGTATTGACCCTGTCCTCTAAAAGCTCTGCAGTTCAATTCTAAGATCTAAGATTTAGAGAAGCACCAAGACTGGGCTTATGTGGCAGAAATACAGAAGTATTATTGAATCAGTGTTTTAGGTAACTAGTCTTCTATATGGAAAAGTTCTGTTAACATAATTAAAACCATAAAATTAATTACCATCCCCATGCCGTGCAGTTACCAATCTGTCACTGTGATTAGTTCAGTTAAATCATGGAGATTATAGAGTCACATCTTTCAGGTAGTAGTAGTGGTGGTTAGTAAGAAAAGATTCTCAGGTTCTTCAGTTAGGTATCATTCAGATCCCTCACTAGACTCATTCCCTTTCTTTTTCTGCCTCTTCTACTTGCCTTCTTTCCTTTTATTATATATCATACTCCTCTCTTGGGGTATGGAGATGATATAGATGTAGATGTAGATATAGATATAAATAGATAATATAAGTATAGGAATCCCAAGGGACAGGTTTGGTTGGGGTTGGGGGAAGGGAGAGAGTTAGAGAGGAATGAAATTCTCCTCTTAAACCATTTGCAAATGGAGGGGAGAAAAGATAAACCTTTTTTGATCAAAGCCTTAATTCATTTTATAGATTTACCTATATGCACGTTACAAGAACTGTAGAGAAAAGGTATCATATTTGCATTTTTATTATCTTTTATGGGGTAAGAGGTAATACACATTACCACTTGTGCAAAAATTATTTTCACAAGAAACAACTTGGTTTATTCTTGGTTTATTTATTAAAGTGTCTTGTGATACTTTATACATTCTAGATTACAGCATGCTAACCTGGGTAAATGTTGTACTTCTCCTCTTATATTTTAAGCTCCCAGTTGATATATAAAGTGTTTGATTCCTATTTTATCCCTCATGGTGTCTAACATAGTACATGGCACAAAGCAAGTACTCTGTGAATGCTTCTTGAATAAATGAACCCTAGGGAATGGAGAGCTATAAGACAACTTTGAACTTTGAACAAAACTGTAGTCCTTGAGGAGTATTACCTAGATTCTGTATACATTTCAAAATGATTAAAAACTGTGAAAACTTAGCCTTATTAATTATAAAGTTTTATGTTAGCAACCACTTAGTTCCTATGGTTACATCTCTAAGAAATTATAAAATAGGTACTTCAAGTATTTGGGAACAAAAACAAATTGGCTGTTATAGAATTCATGAATGCTAATAATTCATTTACTTATAATTAATTGCTTTAAAATTATCTACTGCAGGTTTAAAATGAATAGAATATTTAAAGGTCACCATTGCTATTGGCTCTCATTTGAAACTCTTATTAAACAAAAATACATTGTGGATATCAATTAAAACATTTATTCTCTAGCTAAAGTTGGCATAAAATATTAAATGATGCATTCACTAGCTATCTTTTAAGAATTGTGATCTATATTCTGTGATTAAGTTATTATAAAACCATAATTTCCAGGGTTTTGTATGATGGGGAATATGTCAATCATTTAAGAAATGGAGTGAAGTAGAATGAATTATGTACACACCAAGTAATTTCTTGTTTGATGTTTAGCAAGGAACCCTCGCTATTTTTTCTTTCCTCAAAATGCCAGTTGACATTATGTGCTAAACCGTGTTTAACATGGAAGATATCACATCTAATTTAAAAATCCTTTTTATCAACAACACGTAGGTCGCAACATAAATAAAACATATCTACACATAATGCAAACACAAAAGAAATAACATTTCTTGTAATTTTTTAAAAGATTTTATTTCTTTTTAGAGAACGAGGAAGGGAGGGAGAAAGGGAGGAAACATCAATGTGTGGTTGCCTCTCGTGCGCCCCCTACTGGGGACCTGTCCCACAACCCAGGCCTGTGACCTGACTGGGAATCGAACTAGTGACCTTTTGGTTCACAGGCTGGCACTCAATTCACTGACCCACACTAGCCAGGGTGCATTCCTTGTAATTTTTTACTACAAATGTGTTAACAAATATGTCGATACTACTAAAATGGGTCATTTGTATTTTTAAAATTATAAATCTTCAGCAAAAGTTCACACTGTTGGTTCATAGAATTTTTCAAACTGTATTACATGGAATACTGTTTCAGGAAATGTTTTTTGAAATTATTTTTTTTAATTTTTCAATTACAATTGACATTAAATATTATATTATTTTCAGGTTTACAGCATAGTGGTTAGACATTTATGTAACTTAAAAAGTGCTTCCCCTGATATTTCCGGTACCCACCTGACACCTTACATAGTTATTACGATATTATTGTCTGTATTCCCTATGATCTGCTCTACATCCCAGTGACTATTTTGTAACTTGATAGAACTGCTATCAACAGGGCTCCACAACCAAATAAGTTTGAAGAACTGTGGATGATGGTTCTTTAGCTATGTCCCCTTAAACAGGTTTCTCTATAGTCCTAGATGAATCCAGGAAAGCATTATCTGTCCACTTAGTGATGTCTTTTCTATTTATCAAAACATCAAAAGACATTTTGTTTCAATATGATACATACATAAACAATATGAAAAGCACTACAAATAAGACAGATTGTATTTTCCAAAGATAACTGCAATCTCTCTCATTCTTCTTACTAAGTAATATTGTCATTTCTCCTTTGGAGAAGTGCAGTCTATTTTCCCTCCCCTTAAATTTAGGTGGATTGTAACTACATATAACTTCCGCATTGCATGCTACTTCTGTATGCAATGTGATTTCTGAGGTTATATCATAAAAAGTGATACAGTGTCCACCTGGTTCTTTTTGATACTTTCTTGGAGCCCTGAGTGGCCATGTAAGCAGTCCAAGTGCCTTGAGAGCACCATGCAGGGCCATGAGGAAGGCCAGAACTAGCACATATGGACATACCACAAGGAGAGGCCCTTAGATAACATGAAGTGAAAAGAATGCCTGCCCAGTCCCCTGCTATTATAGCACCCTTCCCCTCCTCACTGCAATTCCAGCTCTGATTGCCATCTAACCAGTCACATGTGAGATCTGAACCTGAGTCAACAAGCTGAACCCTTCCTGGAATTCCTAGCTCACAGAAACCATGAAGACAATGACATGATTTTTGTTGTTTTAAAGCATTAAGTGTTAAGGTGATGTGTTTTGCAGCAACAATAACTTGAATACTGGATACCATATTGATCTTTAGTAATAATACTAATGTTCTTCTCATAATAATATACTTCTCATAGCCCTTTTGACCTTCAGCTTTTGTCATTGTGAAATGAGGATAATCTTTTGAATTAAAAAAAGGGAATAAGAGAAGCAGATAAAATATTTCATGAATGCCAAATATTGAGATGTTTGATAGACAAACTGTGCAATTACTGTTGAAGGTATTTTCAGGAACAAAATTTAGGTTTACTAAGTCACTAGGAACATATGGTTTAACTGTTCTTCTTGAAGTATTTAAATAAAAGAGAATATTAGAAAATTTCGCATCTGTTTCTTTACCATTTATTGCCCACAAAAACCTTACCATGATTCATTGATTCAAAAGGAGTTAAGTATTCATAGAAACCTATATCTAGACTTGAAAAGGCCCCCTGTATGTCTGGGAGCAATCAGAGAGATCAACTTGAGGACAATGATTCAAAGATTTTAACAGGATGATGTTTCTTCATGTGGAGAAAAACTGAAGAGACCCTGCCAGTAGATTTCCTGGAGCTGGGAGTACAGTGTGCTTCATTAGTAATAAAGAGCCACTTAATTGGTTTGGTTGCCAGTGTTCTTCCTGGTGAGGGGACAGGAGACCTCCTAGTCATAAGTTAGTAAATTTGAAAAGGACCATTTTAAAAGGGTGTTAATTATATGCGTTTGAAGTGGGGAATGATATATGTCTGGGAAAATGTTTTAAGCTCTAAAAAGAAGTCCAATGTTTGCCTAGGAGAGTGAAATATTAACTATCTCTTTCTAGTCAAGACTTGAACTTTCTCCAAATACTGACATGTAATCTTGTCTTAATATAGAGAGGCTAATTTCCTCTTTATCATCTAAACAATTAATGGAGTTTATCATCTCCATATAAACTGACTTAATGCTATCTAGTATTTATTTATCCCTTACCAAGCACCTGGTACATGTATTAACCCTTTTAATCCTCACAGAAACTCTAAGGGATAGATGCTGTTATTATTATCCCCATTTTACAGATGAGGAAACTGAGGACCCCAAAAGTTAACTTGCTCAAGATCACATAGTCAATTACTATTGACAGAGTCTGGATACAGACTCAAGCAGCCTGGCTCCGGAGCCAGTGCTGTTCAACATCATGCTTGACTGCCTCTCTTGAACCTTTATTTGTATATAATGCTAACCAAAGATGATACTGAGTTTTTCAAGGTCACTGACTCTACCCTTGAGTAAGTAATTTAATTATTCTTACCCTTTGTCTCTGCAACTGTATTGTGTGGATAATAATGTTCCTGTGCTTATAGTGCAATTTTAAGGATTGTAGGTAATGTATGTAAAGTGCCTAATTTAGCACTCAGTACATAACACTGCTGCTGATAGTGGTGGTGGTATCACCTTCTTCTTCCAGGACTGCCTACTCAAAGCAACATAATCATACACAGAGACACAGAGAAAAACATATGTAATTCAGTGGGCATTGGATAATTTATTTGAGAAGGACAATTTATTTGAGGTACGAGTGTTATATTGGTAATGTACACTTGAGGCCACTGAGAGCTATGTCTTTCCAAGGTTTATGCCGAAGTGATGGAGAAATTGGCAGTAGGATTGTTAGATGTACCTTTGAAGATATAAAGCTGAAGTTATGATTACATGAGTAAGCATTTTTTTGGGAGAGCTCATCTGTATTTTAAAATGTGCTGAAAATCCATAGAAAGATTAGAAATGGTTTGAGACTATAATTATGAACAGTAACAGAAAATAATTATGATAATAATATCCACAAAGTCTTAGATAATCTTTTGCTCTGGAAATGATTTTGGAGTATTTAAAGTATTCTATGGAAAATTAATATTTTTCAAAATGTACTTTAGTTAAATAACTAGGCTGTTACAGTAATCTTGCATCTTCATACTTAATAACGACTTGGTTAATATGTTCATAAAGCATCTATATGAAAAAAATCCAGATGTAAAATTCCCATGTACTTAGCAACATCCAGATAATCTGCCAAATTTGACCTTTGTCTTATAGTTTAAATGTCACAATGGGCTTTCTCTCCACCTCTTTCATACAAACTTATTTCTAGAAATTGTTTTTGACCAGATTAGTTAAGAATTTGGAAAACTAAATATATCCACATTCTCAAACCACTAATCCCACCCTTTAAAAACGTGTTTTAATTATTTTTAAAAAGCAAAAAAAAACAAAACTACTGGGCATATTGTATTACTCCTCTTGAATGAATTATTTAATAGACCTTTTGTTGACTGTTAATGGAGGTAAATAAAAATCTCATTTAATAATTATGTTTGGTAAAATATACAATCTGACCTTTTCAGCTGTACCAGTGAATGAAATTTATTGAATTCACTTTGTTACACCACAGACAAAATTAAACTGAAAAGAGATGCAAAGGAAGCTGAAGATAGAATTGTGTCTTCATAACATGCCTTACTTCTGACACTGTAATGTTTATAAGGATAACTTGGGGAGCTTGTTTAAAATGGAAATTGCTGGGCCCTTCCTCCCAGAAATTTAGACATTAAGTCTTGGATAAAGGTCAGCGGTCTACATTTCCAATAATCTTCCCAGGATGATTCTGATGCACGTGATCCTCTGTCAATTACTTTTAACTCTAGAGATAGATATATTCATGCATATTGGTTTTCAACATTTGCTTTACGTTGGGATTCCCTGGGAAGATTAACAAATACAAATGCTTAGCCACCACTTCTAGACTATCAATGCCCATTATATGGGAAAAACACTCACCAAGGATGAGCCAAGACTACTCCTGTCTCTCTCTCATTCAATCTCTTGTTCACCTCTTATTGAATTTACTACCAATGCCGAATTAAAGATCTTTGTCTGAAAATTTAAACTCACTTCTACTTCATACAAAGCACATGCACTTAACCTCTTTACTTATTTTTCTCAAAGTGTGAACAATGGTCCAACTGTATCAGCATTACCTGGGTAGTTTCTTAAAAATGCTCATCCCCAGGCACAGTCTCCAGAGATTTTGATTCAGTAGGTTTCAGATAAAGTCCAGTCTACATTGGTCAAAAGTACCTCAGATGGTTAGGATCCAAGTGGATCATTAACTGTACCGAGAAATATTAATTTTCAACAGCCTAGAAAATGCCTCTGTCACTTCTATTAACATCTCCAGTAATAATAAACTCATGAATTTCTCAGGTGGCCAATTCTCTTTTGAAACATTCTGGTTTTAAAATGCTTCCTTAAACTATGCTAGGCTCTAGATCAAACCCCAGCTTTCTTTAGCACTGGGTGTGCTCACTGGTACTGGGTGTGCTTGCTTCTAGGTCCTCTTGGTGGACAGAGCTAAGGATATAATAAGTATGTACATACTTATTATAAGTAAGTAATAATAAGTATGTACATACATACACAGATACATCTCTGTCTCTCTAGCTATTTGTATATATGTTAAAAACAATCAGTTCATACTGATTTTAATCCTATACCACAGAGTTCATTCTAGCCCTCCCTGTGTCCTCATTGTAATTTCTTTGATGACACTGAGAAAACTGGCTCTCACTATCCACAATATATTTAGTGATTTCCTCAGTCCTACAATACATATAAAGTACAACATTTATAGCTCTATATGTCTTTAACTTGAGGTAATATATTCAAAATAATATATTCAAGTATTACTTGGCTAAGTTATCACCCTTGTATCTGCTTTCATTGTGATTGTGTTATGGTGTTCATTTGACTCACAGTTAGCTTCATTTGTTTCTGTTTTTTATTTAATTTCTGAGCCCTCTCCCATCTTTGTTAAATATATGTATATATGAATAAATGTATGTTTAAAAAATAAAATAAAAATTTTCCTTACAATTTACCTATGAGACTTTGACATGTTGAGCTCTTCTCTCCCCCAGAGCCATTTCTCCAGTGCCCGGACCACTTCCACCCTTCACTTACAATATATTTTCTTTTCTGTAAACTAAATATTCCTTCTCTTCATGTGAGGTGGACTAGAGGTTGTTATTATTTGTCAATGTGTGTTTTATTCATCATCTATATGAGTCACGTGGAATGACCTATTAAGATCCAGACTTCTGGGATCTACTCTAAATCCATTGAATTAGAATCTCTGATGAAGAGACCTAGGGACCTACAATTTTATTAAGTTCCCGAAGTGATTCTGATGACAAGTGCATCAGAGACCACGCTTTAAGAAATAATGTTATAGAGTTTATATGTGTGGTATTTAGAGTGAGGTGGAATTCAGTTAAAATCCAAGCTCTGTCACTTATTACCTATACTCAGATTCTAAACAGACCTCATGTGTTAGAGCACTCAAATCTGTTCTGCCATCCATTGTTTCCTGTTATAATGTTCTCTTCTGTGTGTACTCTGTTAAGGCATTTCCCTTTGACCTTGGCCAGGGAAAGCCTCCTTAGTAGGCGTTGCTATTTCTATCATTCCCTTTCTATACATGTCCATTAATCCAGTTGTTTTATTTACTCTTTCTTCTAGTCCCCTGTCTAGAAATTGTTTCCAGATCCCCTCCTGAGTTATGTTTCCTGAATGGCTTGGATTAATTCTTCTAACCAATCCGAGTCCCAATCATTAATAGCTTTGTTTTGGAGTCACCCAGATTACTATGCTTTTAGACCAACCACAATGGCAGCAGACAAAATATCTTTGCAAATGTTGCATCCCTCCCTCCCTGCACCCATCACTCCTTTGTATTCTAGA
>PVJD01011683.1:0-44719 GCA_004026545.1 Mormoops blainvillei | reverse complement strand
TTGGGAAGAGGCCATGGCACGGCTGGGCCTACCAGGCGCCAGGAGAATGGGCAGGTGGGGAGCAAGCCTGGAGGGTCTAGCTAACGGCGACTGAGCACATGTCATAGGGGTTTGTGTGTGTCCTGTTTTCTATGGTTTCCTCAGTGCCTGGCACACAGCAGGCCTCCAATAACTACTTCATGAATGAACAAGTACAAGCGTGAATAAATGAGATCAGTCACTAGCAGAGTTGGAATTTGAACCCAGAGTTACCTCTGGAGGTTCATGAGCAGCTACCTCCTGGGGACGCACAAACACATGATGATACAGAGATGCCGGAAGACCCTTCACCTGCGAAGGAGAGAGGATGAGCCCGTGAGCCTCTGGGCAGCCCACAGTCTTGTGATCAGACATCCAGACAAGGTATCCAGAGACCCACGCCTGGCTGTGTGCAGCTGAACTAGTCCCTTCACTCGGGTGGTCCTCACTTTATCCATATGTTGAATAGAACTCTTAATGCCTGCCTGCTCCCACAAAGAGAGGTGAATGCGATGAGGCATATAAAAGTGCTTTATTCACTGCAAGAGTGAATTAAATACCAACTGGGCCAAGCCTCCCTGGGCCTCAGTCGCCCCATCTGCACTGTGAGTGCGCAGTGGGCACCAGCAGCTCTCGTGAGCCAGGGTTTCCAGGGCTCGGCAGGGTCTTTACACTGCAGGGCGCTAGGACGACCCCATCACAGCGACATCCTACTGTGTGAATCCCCAGCACCCCGCAGGAAAAGGACCAGCGCCCAACCTGCTCGGCCAGACCCAGAGTTCCAGATCGAGGTCTATTTTTGATGGGAACGGGGCACACAGTTCAATGGCGGGCATGGAGATAGGAGAGCTGCCCCAGACCCCCAGGGGCTCTTGGAGAGGACAGATTTCCAGAGGCTCGGGCTGGTGAAGTCTCCCCAGACCTCACCTGCCAGGGTGCCTGCAAAATGAACCAACAGTTCGGAGGACCAGAGGAAGAACCTGCACCAGGAGATCAATTCTAGGTTCCAGCGAAGCTGTTCTCCACCCCCCACACCCAGCACTTTGCCCTGCTTTTCTTCTCACCCAGTGCACTGGGCCCAGTGATGGCCGAGTCCTTAGACTGCTGGCGGCGGCTTGTAGGAGAGGTCCCCACCCTTGTGCTGACTCTTTCTCTCCCAGGCCAGCGCTTCCTCCACACGCAGCCTAACAGCGCAGACAAGGGAGTTCAGAGTTAGCCCCTCAAGGTCATGAGACTTGCAAGATGAGCCCTCAGTGCCACCCCTGGCTGTCATCACTCCTGTCCCCATGTCTTTACGCTGCCCCATAACAGAGCCATGCAACCTCTGAGCTGAACTGAATGCCCAGGGAGGAAATTTCACCCACTGTCAAAACATCAAAACAAATTAAAACAGTTGAAAATCCTTCCCTGGGCCCCTGGATGGGATCTGGGGAAAAGTCTGGGGGAGGGGTCTTTGGTGACCCCACAGTTCACGCTGAGGCTCCAGCCCCCACGCCGCACTCTCTGGGGGGACACAGTCCAGACACAGTCCATCACAGCTTCAGTCTCACTGCTCCATCCTGTCCACACCTGTTCTGACACTGGCCACTCTGATGGTACCAGCCTGCTTCCATGTCCCCTGCCGCATGGCATTCGAAGGTCCTTGAAGGAAGAAACCAATGTGACCCTGGGGCCTGAGCAGAGAGGTGAAGGCCCAGCCTCTGCCCACCCTGCCGGTCTGAGTCCCCTGCGTCAGGTGCAAACCTCAGCCCGACCCTGATGCCTGTGTCCCCAGGGCTAGCAGAACATCAAGGGTCCGCTCTTGAAGCCCTCGCATGTGGCGCAGGGTCCGAGCCCCTCATTAGGCTGTGGCAGCTCTCACGTAAGCTCTTTAATGTGGTGCGATGGTATTTTTCAGGCTTCTTTTCAGAAGGAAAAAGTTAATAATGTGAAAGCTTTATTACCCTACTCTTCCCCCCTCCGAGACATGCCCTTTGGTAGTGCAACGCCGGGGCTAGTTAAGGCCGAAGCCCGGGGATTTCCTTCTCGCTGGGAACGGCGGTAATTACGCACACGGAGGGGCCCCGCAGTAAAGCGGCAGCACACCGAGGCCTTCACCTCGGAGGCTGGAGGAGGCGAGGTGTCGGCCACCGTGCCCCGGTCTGCAAAGCAGAAACACATGGGGAATCCATTACCTGCCCTACAAAGAAGGCGGCCTAGCTAATAAACGTATTTACTGGGTTAAATAAATACGCCGAGGGTTGTTAAAAGCCTGGCCTGTGACTTCAAGTCACCAACATTTTTCACTTGTCAGAAAGGGGCTTTTGGAAGCTTTCAGGCAGCCGGCCTTCCTGCCCATGTTTATGCATCCACGGTGCCCCCTCCACTCCTCCTGACCATGGGGAGAAAGGGGGTCTTTGTCTAGCAGCGCGGAGACCCTACGGGTGGGCAGGCGGATACACAGAGACTCAGGGTGGGAGTCACTGCCCCGGGCCGGTACAGGCGGCACCGGAGGAAAGGTATCTTTCCACAGGGATGTAGGTCCCAGACAAGACTCGGTCCTGATCTAAAACGTGGCATTCTCCGGCACGACGCCAGGCCATTGTAGAGCCTCCCTGGCTGTTTCCCTTTACAAAGATATTGGGGTAAAATCCACGTAACGTAACATTGACCATTTTAACCTTTTGAAAGTGTGCAATGCAATGGTAATTAATACGTTCAAAATGTCATACAGCCATCGCTGTTTAGTTCCCGAACATTTTCATGACCCCAAAGGGAAACCTCGTACCTGTTCAGTAATCACTCCCTGCTTTCCTCTGCAACCCCCCCCCACCCCTCAGCCCCTTACAATCACTAATCTACTTTCTGTGTCTACGGATTTGGCTATCCTGGGACGTTTTATAGCAATGAAATCATACAGCGTGGGACCTTTTGTGTCTCCCACTTGCAAGTAGCATAATATTGCCGGGGTCCATCTGTGTGTCAGAACTTCCTTCTGTCTTATGGCTGAATAATATTCCATTATTTGGCTATGCCACATTTTGTTTATCCATTCATCAGCTGAAGGACATTCGGGTTGTTTCTACCTTTTAGCAGTTATGGCGTTGTGAACTGGTACAAGATTTTGTTTGAACACCTGTCTTCAATTCTTTTGGTGTAGATCTAAGAGTGGTAATTCTATGTCTAACTGACTGAGGAACTGCCAAACTGTTTGCTCTGCCCTCGGTACCGGGTAGGAAGACATTTTTCATTCAAAATTTCAAGTTCTGTTAAGACACTGATGACATTTTCAGGGATGAGAGAAGGCTATTCTTTGGTAAAATCATTCTAGGCCCCAGGCACTCAATTCCTGGATTCTTCCCCTGACCCCTGACCCTGCAGTGGGGACGATTGTCCTCATCCTGCAGATCAGGGAGCCAAGGCATCTGTGCCCACACCAGGTGTGCGCTTCGGGGATTTTAAGCCGGGCCCTGCAGACCGTGGGGTCGCTGGTGCTGTTTCCATCACCACTGTGACTTGAGGGCATCAAGGAAATGGCAGGAGGTCCCAGGGTCCCCAAGAAGGTCTCGGTGACTTGTTAAATGACATCCTAAGCGATGCTGCACAGTAGGGGACCTGAGGACCTGGTCGGCACCCACCGGCTTCGCATCCCAGGGAGCCCGTAGCAGAGGAGGCCCCAAAAATCTCCAGAAAGCTCGGGTCAGTCAGGGAAACGCGTGGCTTCCACTATCTCCCCTGGACCCTGGCGGAGCAAGGAGACTGTGGTGGTTATTTGTCCTTAACCCAAAGGGCTATTTTCCTCCAAAAGGGGGTGTTATGACATTAAAATAGTATTTGTTGAATCTGGAAACACAGTAGGTCCCACAGGTGTGAATTCTTCAGTGCTACCTGTTGTAAGAATTTGGCCTATTTTCCATGGGAACCTTTGCTAAGTCAGGCATCAGGTTATCGTTTCCATTTCCCACTTCGCCACGTCGTTTCCTTTACCTTCTGGTCTAGATTGTATTGTCACGCCCCAGGTAATTTCTCTCCGCATACCTTATCTTTATCGTTGTTTGCTTTTTCATCCTGTATCTCCTTGTATGTCAGCCACTGCATTTCATATGCCCACCCGTGCCTCCTGTGACCACACTTCACCTCTAACCAGTAGCCAGCCCCCCAGTCCGGTAGACACGACAGAGGCCGGAGAGGGAATCTGGGTCTGAGTATCATGATGCCTGGGTTCGAAACCTCCCTGCAAGACCAACCGCGTCACTGTCCTTAAGCAAAACACATAGCCTGTCTCCCCCTCTGTTTCCTCACCTGTGAGACGATGTGAGTCATGTAGGGGGCGTTATGATAATTTAATTAACGGTGTCGTTCCTGAAAGTCCAACACCCAGCGTGGCACTCGGCTCCATGTAAGCGATCGGCGTTCCATTTTCTCTCTTACTTGGGGGGGTGGGGTAGGGGTAGGGGAAGGGAAATGACAAGAGGGATAAAACACTTTCAGTTGCAGTTACTGTATGAAATGCAGAGCACGTTGCCCCTGCATGTATGTCAGATATCACATGCATTACTGAGATAACTTCATTATGACTTAATCCGCTTACAGGCCAAATTGCAGATTATCATAGACACCGTGAAACAGCCAGTTTGAGAGGTTTTGGCAAACTGAATAAACTGAAAGTGCCGCCAGATTCAGTAATCTACCTCCTACTCTCAGGTGCACATAGGTGGGAAAGAAAATCTTCAGCCGTCCCCAGGCCTTTTGGACTAAACACCACTTTCTGGCTTAGGTCTGCACTATTCTCCCGCTCTTCTTAGAGTAAAACTGGTGAGTTTTCTAAGTAAATGCTTTCCTTCGGGAACAGAGAGAGAAAAAAGAAGAAGAAGAAAAGGAGTTTTGAGATAATGAGCAGAAGTTTGCCATCAACTTGATACATGTCGGATCCTCCAAAGACGAGCTGTGTGCAGCAAACCCCCTCCTTTCAAGTCCTGTTTGTGGTCGGTTAAAGAAGCAATCTGTCACCTCCGCTCTCCAGCGGTGATCGGAGAGAGCAACAAGCCAGTCTGATGTGAAATGATGTGGACAGTAAGTAAATAAATTCCACCTTGATAAACTGGCCACGGCTGCAGCTCTCCCACGGACCCCAAACATTTTGATTACGGGCTGATGAGGGCTTGCTGGGAGTGGGGGTGGGGGGCGATTCTCCTCTTCCCTGGAGGTCCCTGCAAGCAGACAGTCACCTCAACTGTTGGCAGTGGTTTGGGTGGAAAAGTAAGTGGGGAAAGGGGTGAACCAGGTGACCTCTTTAGTTCTTTTTCACCAAGGCATCTTAGAGACAACATCAGATGCCCATCAAAGGCAACTAGTTAAACGTTGGAGTGTGAGTAGAGTTTAGGACTTGCACCAAATTTCTGTTTAATCAATGCATTGATGGATAGGTAGATGATTGGAAGGAGGGAGGGAGTTTCAAGGCTGCTTTGACCAAGCGATCTTCGTAAACCTAATTAGATAATATATCTTCTGTCTGAAAGGCAGATTACTGGAGCAGGACATATAAACACAAAATCACCACTTTATTAAGTAAAGAGTATCTCTTCCTGTTTGGGGGCTCTCCTGTGTTCTTGGTGGAAACTTTTTTTTTTTCCCCAGAGAGAGATGGAAATGCTTTATTTATGTGCAGCTTTTCCTAGGTTTATACCTATTTCCTGATCACTAACCGTTCTAAAACATTGCCCCACACCAAGAAGCCATTTCCTTTAAAATGCCCCAAACTAGCAGCTTGCCTTTTTTTTTTTTTTTTTTTTTTTTTTTTTTTTTTTTTAGTGTTTTGAACCATTCCAAGCTCTTCCTCTGTTGTATCTCATTCAAAGCTGAGAAATGTGCATTTGGTATAAAAAAAAAAAAAACAAGTCGCAGAGCAGTTAAAGGACTTGCCCAGGGTCAGGTGACTGATCAATGTAGAGCCAGGTCTCAAGTTCAGGGAGTCTAATTGTCTACTGAATTGTATGCAAGTGTGTCCTTTAATGGCTCTGTGACTCATTTTCCTCATCTGTTCGATAGGGATAATAATAATAGCTAACTTACAAGAGTGTCCTGAAGCCAAAATGAGTTAATCTACGTAAAGCTCTTCCAACAGCGACGGTTTGCGGTCACTCTGGCCACTCACAGCAGGTTTCAAAAAACGATCAAGCAGATACAGCCACTCCCATTTGGCAAATGAAGAGGCGAGAGATTTCCCAGGGAACATGGGGAGGGGGCCACCAAGCCCAGAGCCCAGATTTGCTCTCTGCCCCAGCCAGGGCTTTTCCAGACACCCAGTCCATGCTCACCTACTACCTATTATTATTCAATACTGAATGGGCTAGTTGTAGTTTAAGGTTATTGAACATTCTCAGAGAGCTTTGCCTGAAAATGAGAATTTTAGCTGTTGCACAGGTCCACAAAGAAAGGTCCCACCCTACAAAGTTTTAGGTAGACTAGAGGGTGTATTCACTTTTCTTCCTTTCCTGTTCGGATTTTGATTACAACAGGGCTCTTTTCTTTCTTTCTTTCTTTGTTAATAATAAGAAATTGATTTTTCTTTTCAGAAAAGTTTGTTTCTATTATAACAGTAATAAATATCATAGTCTTGAGAATGTGAGAAATTAGTGAAAACCAAAAGAACAACAAAACTTTTTCGTTACATACAAAATTCTACCACTCAGAGATAGTCATTGTTGTGCTATATTTCCTTCATATCTTTTTATCTAGGCATGTGATAAGCATACATACAACCTTTTTCTCTTTTACATAATTTGGATCCTGCTGGTGGTGTGCCTAGATGGGGTGGTTTGTGTGACATGCTGCAAGCATCCTGTTTGTTTACCTTTTCATTGCATTGGGGTTAATTCTTCAAAATGCAGATAAAATAGCAGATTGCAAGGGGTAAAAGCAAGGACAGCTCTGGTCTGAGTCCTGGCTCTGGCACTTACTAGCTGTGTGACCTTGGACGAGTTTCTTCACTTGGCTATGGCTCAGTTTTCCCTGGGTAAGGCAGGGCTCATCACAGTGGACGTCTCGGAGAGCTGCCATGCTCATGGAAGTGAACGGGTTAATGTTTGTAACTTAAAAAATATATTAGCTAGAAACACTTAATCCCCATAATCTTGGAAGTGGATGCTTTTATTTTGTTAGTCTGGACTAGAGCTACATTTCACATGGGATTTTTGTTGCAAGCAACAGATACACAGGCCAATTTAAAGCAAAAACAAAAACAAAAAAAAAAAACTTAAAAGATATTGTGTAGGGTACGTAGTCCTCCCACGGGAAGGCTGTTTAGGTGAGGACCACAGCCATTTCTTGAGTACTCACTGTGTCCCAGACAGAGTGGCTACCTTAGGCACTCTACCACACTCATGTCATTGTCCTCATAAGCTCCTGTAGAGCCAATGTGAGCTGCTGCCTCTTCCACATAGTAGGAAACCAAGTCTCAGGGGCATTAAATGATTTGCCCAAGTTCACACAACTAAAGAAGAAGTGAAACAGAGGCTCAACCCGGTTGTGACCCACTCAACAGTGTAGCCCATTAATTCGCTCATTAACTTAATCTTACAGAGTGCTCACTCTATGCTAGATCCAAGGTTCTTTGGTGATCACATAGGCAAGATCCCTGTCAGCATGGAGCTTACACTCTGGGGAGGAGAAAGATGTTCATTCAGCTATCATGCCCACATGACATTGCAGCTGTAATATGGGCATTGAAGAAGGGGTCCATGGGACTCTGAGAACCTGCACTAGAAATTTGATCTTGAAAGGACGATCATGGAAGGTGCCCCTGGCAAAGTAACACTTGAGCCGAGGCGGGGAGTGTGAGTGGAGTTGATGGTCAAGGTCTGGGGGTAGAGAGGAATGAGTCACAAAGAGGAAACTACCAAGTCTCTGTAGGATGAAAGAGCATGGGGTCGAGAGAGATGCACAGATGCCTACGGGTGCATCTGAAATAGAGGAAGGAGGAGTAGAGGGTAAGAGGGGAGGCTGGAGAGAGGAGAGGCAGGCCATGTACAGTTGCAAATCAATTAAGGAACTTTGACTTTCTCCTATGGTCAACAGAAGTCGTTAAAACACTGAAAATAGGGAGATGACATGGTTCAATTTCATTTGACAGAAATCATTCTGGTTTCAAAGGGGAGCATCCATTCAGGTAGGGTGGGAGCAAATGTAGGTTCTGGTCCACCAATTGGGGCCTACAGCAATAGCAATAGCCCATGTGAACAGTGACAGTCGCTGGGACCAAGGCTATGAAGAGAAGGGAACAGGCGGGGGACAGCTTTAGGAGTAGAAATCACAGAGGTTGGTGATGGGTTGGCTGTGGCAACATGGGGCCGGGACTTGCGGCTTGTTCACCCCAGACAATGACGGTGCTATCCATGAACTTGGTGAATACTGGCGGGGGGCGGGGGCGGGGGTCAGGTTTGAGAGGGGTGACCTTCAGTTTAGTTGTTGAACATGTTAAGTTTGAAGTGCCTTTAAAATGCCCCCCAAAAAATGTTAAACAGAAAGTAGGATGGCGAGGTCTCAGTTTATAGGAGATGTCTGGGATGGGATTTTATAAGAGGGCATCATCTGTGGATGAAGGTTAGTGGACATCGGTCATTCTTTTGCACTGTCCCCATCTGAACCCCCTTCTCATGTTTGGAAAATCCCTTCTCATATGAGGCAAAACCCACCTCCCACTAGAAAAGCTGAAAAGACCAACTTTGGGGATGACCCGTAGGAATTTAGATCCAAGGCCCTATTTCCCAGGACGCCTCCTTGCACTTGACATTGAATTAGCACCTCTGCCACACAAGGGCAAGACTTTTCCCATTTTATAGCCAATTAAACCAAGACATAGGGTAACAAAGAGAGGTTGTATGCTGTTTGCTGAGCAGAACGAGCTCAGGGGAGGGGCTCTGCTCCACCTGCGTTTGCCACCCCCGTGTGAGGTCACGGACCTCAGCGGTCTCCAAGGCCTTTGCCGCCCCTAATAGTCTCTGATGTGTCCTTGACTTAGAAGCTTAAGGACAACCAGCCAGAACAAGTACCTGGTTAATTCAGACAGAGGAATTATCATACTGGGACAAGAAAGCAGATTTTATTTCCTGGCTCTGAATAATCGAGATTGTTCATCCCCAAAGCTGTAAATATGCCACCCAAAATAGCAAAGAGTTGGGGGAAAAAAAAAAAAGAGCGAGCTCATCAGATTTAAAACAAAGTTCCCTTTTTTTCTCATTAACAATGGGATTTTTTTTAAATCTATATTTTTCCTCCATATGAACTTCGCTTCATTTTGCTTACCTAGACTAATGTGATAAAACAGTCCCAGGGGAGGCACGGCTGCTGATAATTGAGATGAAGCAGAAGCAATCTCGGCCCTGAGAGGTTTTGCCTGCATAATAGGCCAGCCCTGTCCAATGGAACTTTCTGAATGAGAGAAATATTCTATCTGGTGCTGTAACTTAGTAGCTACTAAGCCACGTATGGCTATTGAGCACTTGAAATGTGGGCCATGAAACCGAAGAACAGAATTTTAAATTCTAATTAATATAAATACAAATTTAAGTAGCCACAAGTGGCTAGTGGCTACTGTACTAAACAGGGAAGAAAATGTTTGCAGCCAAGTAGACCTGCCATGGACATGACTTCTGCCCAAAGAGAAGCTGAAGGTAAATCTGCATTTGCCGAGGTGGATCATTTAGAGCTTGCTTTGGGACAGGGGGACGGGGGCAGAATCCCCTCTTGCCCAGTGCTGTGTGTGGGTTTATGAATTGTCTACATGATTGCTTTTGTAAAGGGACTACCTCACTGAACCCAGAATTAGGAGCTCTGAATTTGAAGCCATTTATTAGGCTTAAATTTATGTGGTGTGAAATCTGTTAGATCATTTGCTCATCAGTAGGTTGTCTAGAAAAAAGGCCCATCTACAAAGCATTCTCAGGGTGAAGGTCACGGATGTAATCAGAACCATACCGAGCCTGGCCTCCAGCAAAAGACTGTGTGCTTTCAAGTAAATTTTGAGTTTGCGAAGTGGCCTTTTGAAGACCTTACCATCGGTAACATTTCCTCTCTTATTAAAAAAAAAAAAAAAAAAAAGAGTGCAATTATTTTTCACTATTGTAAAACTTAACCAAAAGGTAGAAGCCCCCTAGTGGTTCCCATTTGAAAACGTGGAGCACAGGGGGCTGCCATGTGGGAATGAAACCTGCCAAACGAACAGGCAGATGTTGGGTTGCGATGAGAAGGTTTGGTTAAAATTGGGTCACATTGAGCAAAAAGACTGGCCAGCCAACCCCATCAGTCGGAGGCATGGTTGGTATTCACTGCACTTTAGCAGAAGAAATAATCCACCTCGGTTTGGAGGTCAGCTCATTCATTCAACAAACACTGTGCATGGGCTGCATGCCGCCTGTGGGCAAGGTTCTGGGCGATACAGATAAAGCAGGGGCAGCTACTGACCCTCACGGCTCATAGGCCAAGGGCAGGGCTCAGTGTGAGCCCGGCAGGTGCCACCTGTCCATGAACATTGCTTCCCAAACTCCTCTGGCCCTGTGTCCCCTGTGGTACAGTTTGAAATGCAGAGTTCCAGCCCCTTCTCCAAAATATTCTGATTCCTAGGCCTGTGGTAGGCCTTGAGAATATGTATTTTCATACGATTTGGAGGACTTGAACATAGTGAACATGTCATCTGTCCACGCATAGTTCTTCCTCATGACCCTGGTCACCTCGATGAGGACAAGGAGCCACTACCAAAGGCCCTCTCTCTCCCTTTAACCACATCGCTAAGTCCAGCTGGGTCTACCCCCGAAGTAGTCCTTGAATCGTTCTTGGTCACCTGACACCTGGACTATTGCAACCAACCCTGCCCTCTCTCTCCATCTCCGTTCTTCCCTTTCCAAATCTGTCCTCTGTAGAGTTGTCAGCAGGATCTTTCTGAAACGCGAAGTTGGAAGTGTCTCTCACTGTCTGTGAAACACAGTTTCCTTAGCTTCCGGTGACCCTGTCCTGCCAGGTCCCGACTCCTTTCCCCGACCCTCGTTTGGGGTGTGACTGTCACTGTTCACCTTCAAGACTCACCTAGACACGTCTCCATGAAGCCCGTCCAGCCCCTGCCAGGTGGTGTCATTTGTCTGCCAGCCTCTGTCCAGAAAGGGCAGCAGCAACTGGGGCTGAGAGCAGCAAACGGCCCAAGGTGGCCAGCACGTGGGGCACGCAGGGCATGGCGCCGGTCCCAAGGGGACGGTGAGCGGGGAAAGGCAGGGCCCTGAGGTCGGGCGGTGCGGGCTGGTTCTTACTCTGTAGGAATGGGGACGAAGTCGGAATAAGAGGAGCCTCACTTTGAGGGGCAGGCACAGACAGCCTGGGGGTGGGGAGTGCTGTCGTTATTTTTTATTGATTTTTTACTTCATCCTTTGGAAAATGTCAAAAATGTTTCAAAGCAGAGAAACTGGTGTAAAGGACCCTTGTAACTGCTGAGGAACTCACTGAATCGGAAGTATTCTGTCCCTCCCAGGGAGCCTGGGGAGCCAGGACACACTCGAACGATCGTGACCGATGCCCGGGCACTTCCTCCCTTCCTTCCAGGTGTCAGCGCTCCTCACTCACGCCTTGTTCCTGGGCCTCTGCCCGATTCAGAAAACTGCCGCCCAAGGAAAGGGGGGAGCCACACACCACGCTGGTGTGGGGTCCACCGTCTGCCCAGGAGGCTCCCGGCCAAGATGGCAAGGCCGGCGGGCACATTTTCCTTTCATCTGATCACGTAACGTAATGCCGGAAGCGATAGTGCTGGGAGCCCCCAAGGCTAGTGGCATTTCAGTGGGGTTGAAGGATGACATGAACTGGAAACAGGGGAAGGGCCAGGCTGAACACTCAGGCCCTTGGGTGACCTACCAAGGCAAATGGAGGCCACGCCACACAGGGCTCACATGAGAGACGGTGACAAGCTCGGGCTGTGTCTTGGGAAGAGCACAGTGGCAGAGTGGAAGCCGCAGTCCTGAAGCCAGAAGACCAGGGTGAGAGTTTTTAGCCCGGTGCACGTGAGGGGCAGTGTCACTGAAGCCGGCACGGGGGGCAGGGGCAGGGGCAGGTGGAGAGGGCCTGCGCAGAGGGGAGGCCAGGAGAGGCACTCCGCAGGCCTTCCTGGGTGACCACCAAGGGGGCACTGAGAGTCGGCACCCGCTCCGCCCCAGAACGCCTCCCGAGTCAAGCCCCCACCCTCTGTACTCCATTAATGCTAACCACCTGGCACCTGCCATTTGGTGGCCTGACACTGGCCAGGCCTCCTCAGGCACCTTTCATGTGACATTCCTCCCTCCTCGGCTTTCACAGGACGAGGGGTTACTGCCTGTGGCGCTGGGAGATGAGAAGCAGGCCCTCGGGGGCGAGAAGGGGTCTGCAGGGGACCTCGGCTTCCCTGGGGCAGGGGCCACTGCTGGGTTCCCACAGAATTCAGAGCTGCCGGAGTGGGGGACGGGAGGTGGGGAGGTTGTGGAGGGGGCTTATTTGTGCAGTTTCTGTGAGGCGGGACTGCCAAATCTGCAGCCACGGCATGTCACCAAAAGGCCAGGAGGTCCTCGGACAACACCCAGGTTTCCCCGAGGGATACAGATCGGGTGCCAACGCCTGTCCCCTTTGAGGGCGACCTTCACTTCCGCAAAGCGCGTTTGCGTTGCTGCCCACACTCTAACTTGAGGTGGCAAAGCTGCCAGAAGTTTGTTAGCAACTTTAGGCACAAATCTCTTAGAGCCAAGGTAACCCGCGAAGCAGGAAAAGAAGAGGGAATTAGGGGCCAGGTGGAGCCAGGTTCAAACCCAGAAGCTGACGCTTCCAGCCATGTGATCTCAGCTTAATCCTGGAACCTCTGTAATTCCTCAAGGGGCAGAAGCCATCAAGCTGTCATGCCAAGGGGTAAGAAGCTGAAGTGACGTGATGGTGGCAGAACCTCTGGCAGATGGCTGGCGGGTGGAAGGGCGTTAGCGTCTTCTAAGGGTCCGCCTCTCAGCAGGGTTTGGGGCACACGGTCCCAGCTCCACCCACGGAAATCTGCTCCAGGTGGCTCCTGAACCTGTCTCACGTGGCCCAGCCAGGAAGTGGCCGCAGGTGTGAACCTGGGTGCACTCACTCTCCGCGTGTGCCGCTGACGGTAGGGACCCCGATCTGATCTGAGGCTCAATGCAGAGTAAGCCTACGTGGGGAGACGAGGCTGTGAGGGTGGCGTCTGGGTTCCCAGGGTGAGTGAGCGCACACCCCAGGCCAGCAGGGAGGGCTGCACTGGGTGTTGGGTGTCTGTGGGAATCTTTCAGTCCCCCGGTCACTTGGAACTAGTTCTCTTGGAGGGGTGATTTACGTGTGTGCTCTGCTCTCCCCGCTGGGCTGTTTGATCTGCAGCCGCGGGTCGGGCCGGTGTGTGGCCAACCCCCAACTGCACAGGGCTCCCACGACTGCCACCCCTGTAGTGCAGCCGGGCAGGCCACAGGAGCAGCTGGAGGGGCAGGGCTGGGAAGGGAAGGGGAGGGCGTTCTTCTGCATCATTTCCAGGGAGGCAGAGCGGCTCCCTCCGGGTCAGAGATACCACGTGCTCAGCCCAGGCTCGAACCCCCCAGGCAGGAGACTCTGGGCATGTTTGTAACTTCTCTGAGCCTCTGTTTCCTTATTTATAAAGTGGTGGTGGCATGGCCTACATTGAAGAGATTCAGGAGCAAATAATAATAATAATAATAATAATAATAATAAAGTTCAGAGTCCCCATTTTTGGGAAGACACTCTGTAGAAGTCACCTATAATTACTGTTACCGGTTAATCAGGAAACTGGCCCTGTGACAACAGCCCCAGTTCCTAAGTTAAATGACACGAAGGTTCACGGAATGTTTTTCTGAGGGGCCTCACCAGCACGTGTCCCCACCGAGACTGCGCAGCCCAAGCTGGGACTGGAGAACTGACTTGTGGTCCTCAGACCTGCTGGGTCCCTGGGCCCTCAGAGCCAGACCACAGTGGCAACCGGGTAGGCAGGGACTTCGAAGGAGCTGCTCCGACCTCAGGCTGCAGCGACTCGCCCCGCCAGTCAGAGGCCTCCATCGCCCCCATGAGAGTCTCAACAACCAGCGGTCATTTAATGCTAAATAAGCGACCGGCTGGGGCAGCAAAACTTCACTGAAGACAGCTGCAGAGTGGCAGGGGTGGCGCCGGGGAGTCAGCCTTTTGAAAAAAAGGAAAAAAGCGGAGAAGTAATAGCAATGGCCAAGCAGGGAAGATGGAACCCCCGAAGATCAAACCAGGGCCCAGGGCATTGGGAGAGAGGCACACGGGGTGCCCGTCACCCACCGGGGCAGCGGTGGGGGGTAAAAGAGGTGAAGAGTCAGCTGAGCTGCGCCTACAACCTGACAGCTGTCAGGAATTAAGGCTACCTTAATCGAGGTCAAATGTCCACTCTGGAGGAGGTGAGGACCCTGTTTCCTTCCTCACCAGCCAGACCTGCTCAGGGCATTGTAGCAGTCCAGCACTTCAGCTCTTACCACTTTGAACCATTTCAAAGCCAAGTGGCCAGAATGAGGAGGACCTTGAAGCCAGGTGTCAGGGACAAAGCTGAAAGGGCATTGGCTCTTTCCCTGGGAGAAGAGAAGCCCAGCGGGCTGTATTTCCGAAGGACGTCATGGCATGGAGAGAGACTGATCTGGCCTGGAGGGGGAAGTGAAGAACAGTGGAGGGAATCACAGGAATCCTTATCTCAACACAGAGTGAGCGTCGGTCTAGCAGTGAGGACGTGGCCTCACACAGAGTGAGCTTCCCATCCCTGGGAGCATGCAACGGAGATGAGCCAATGCCATGTGGAAGATGGTAGAGAGTGTGAGTGCATGGGGTCAAGGGCAGAGCCTCCTCTCTTTCCCGCGCCTGTGAGATGAGATTCTACGGTTATAGGAATTCTTCCAGTGGGGAAAACCCATTGGTTACAACTCAAGATGGGCTGGTCCGGATGTAGAAAAGCATCGGTTGCCTGAGCCTCCCTTCCGACAACAGGGACATGCATGTTCATCAAGTCAACGGTGCTGAGCCTCAGGGCCACATCAGAGGTGATGTCACCGTGGAAACACAAGCATTCCGGCCCACACCTTTCCAGGTCACAGAGCTGTCCCTGCAACAGGAAGAAGCATTTCCTGGCCCCAGTCTTCCCTCAGGGGTCCCCAGCCCAGTATCCTGTTTCTGGTCCTGCAGGGCATCCTGCGAGGGTCCCTGGGGCCACTGGAGCCTCACAGAAGGCAAGCCTGGCCCGGCCCTTGTGCTGGCAATGGAAACCACAGAACCTGGATCAGCAGGGAGATTGGGCAGGAGACCGTGCCACTGAGGACAACCTGAGGGGCCGCCATTCTCAAGGCGGGAGGATGTGCAGCCCAGGATACAGAGAACACCCCTCGGCTACCCTGTCACTGGCCGCATTCCTCCTCAGCTCATTCTCTAATCGGGTCCCTTTTCCAGGATGTTCGAAGCTGCCCTGAAAACTGTACCCAGCACCTACCATGTGCCAGGTCAGACCGTTGACGGGAAGTTCAACCTGGAACTGAGGCTCTCCTGGAATCCCTGCAGGCCTGCCGGAGCTCTGTCCTTGGGGAGTGCTCTGTGTGGAGGGGAGGGCTGTCTGACTCCCAGGGGGAGCTGGCAGGAGCCTGAGCCTGATCTGACCAAAATCAAAAAGCAAAGAATGCCCTAGCAAAGTGAGATAGGCCATTCCGATGATTTTGTTCAATTTGAAGACAAAGATTCTAAGGCACTGGTCAGTCTAGCTCTGTCTTCCTCTAGGTCCTCAAGCCCGTTTCAGTCACTTCCCTGAGCAAAGCCACCAGGCTATGGGTCTCTATGCTGTGAAAGTCATTCTTGTCCCGCGAGGACAGGCAGCCACCATCCCCGAGGCATCATCCTGCCCCTGATGACCACAGGGACTGTCCTTGGCTGCCTGCCTGCGATGGGTTGTCCCCATGCTGGGGGATGATGGGTCCTAGTGGCACATTTGCCATTCACTGGGTGTGGTCAGGTTAGAGGGACGGCTTTGGCCTAGCCCCAAGGGAAATTCCAACCCCAGAAGAATCTACCTTGCTGGGCCTAGCTAACCGCCTCCTCAGGTCCAGTGGTGGTCGCCTGCACGTGGGACAGCTTGGCTCTGATTTTTTCAGCAAGGGCTATAGGTGATGCAGCTTTGTCTAAAAGGTTCAGTCACTGAGGGACATCCCAGGTGGACACCACCGTACCTGTTTGGAAGGTGAAACGAAAGACTCCTTCTGTGATTACCAACCACTGGTCCCTCAAGACTCAACCCCAATTTTCCCTTCTGGTATCTTCCCCGGTTTCCAGGCCTGGGAGAATCTCTCTGCATCTTGGTCAAAGAGTGCCCTGGGTGTCTTAGCAATCAAAAGTACTGTAATCAGGTGTTTGCTCTTGAAAGCTGGCTTCCTTCTGTGTCCCCACGCAATGTCACCAAAGTTCTCTGAACCATGAATAAAGTGACTGAACATAACAGAGGTGGACTACAGCCACTGGCACAGGATAGATAACAGATAACAGAAACTATTGAATCAAATTTTGAATAAGTACAGACACTGTGAAACATACACCAAGGAATAAGATACATCGAAGTCTTCAAGGAGTTTCCATGATGACAAGATGACACGTGCATGCCCAAAGGTAACGCAGGCAAGGATGGCCAGCACGTGGGAAGTGCAGATCAGCTCTGGATGAGAGGCCGGAGAAGGCTCACAGGGCGTGGCGCTCCAGCTGGTCTCTGAGGAGCTGTGAGGATGCCAAGGCAGGTACCTAGGAGAGGTCGAGGAGGGCACCCCCCTCCCGGAAGAGCCACGTGAGCCAAGGCCCAATGAAGGTCCATCCAGGCTGCATCTGGGCTGAGGAGTGATCTGCTGGGGTTGCAGCTGGACCTCCTGGCACAGACCCATGGGGGAGTGGGACCCTGTGAGGCCGCTTTGCCCCTGCCCACCCTGACATTCGGAGTTCACGCTAGCGCCTTCCTGTAGGTTTAGGTCTGTTCATCCAGCCTGGGCTATTCCTCTCTCCTAGGCCATGGACCAGGCACCTCAAACTCAGCATGGCCAAAGGGAACCCCAAATGGGTCCCCTGGTGTTGTGTCTCAGGGAGTGGCTGCAATAGCCATTCGTTTCCCCAAGGTCATCAGAGAGCCCACCATCTGGTCTTGCACATCTCCATGGTAACACAGAGTAGATTGCTGCCCACCCTAAACCCTCCAATGGCCTCCTCCTGCCCTTGGGATAGCATCCAAATTAATCAACATTGCCCATAACTAGAGTGACCACACAATTTAATGTCCATACCCAACACTTTAGAGAGTGAAAGGGGCACTATGAGTAAAAAGGCCAGGACAACGGGCATAAAGCAGGACCCTCCAGGACAGACCCACACATGTGATCACTGTATAATAGGCTCTCCAGAGCCTGGGTCCTCTCTTCGTCTCGGTCCCCACCCTCCAACTACCAAAACGCAGCCACAACAACTTCCCTCATCACCTCAAATGTTCTCTCTCACTGCTGACCTCCAGATACACTGTCCCCCTTCTCTGACCTGAAAACCTTCTCTATTTCTCAGGGTTCTTGGAAAATGTCAACCGGTCATGTTGTCTGGAAGGCCTCGTTATTGCTTACTTAACTGCCTCTCCCCTCTCTAAACTGGGTTTGGTTTCTACCATAACTCCAGCACCTGGCACAGTGCCTAGCACAGAGTAGGGTTTCTTTTTTTCTTTTTTTTTTCAATTATAGCTTTATTCAGATATAATTCTGTGTAGCCTACCATTCGCCCTTTAGAAACATACACGTCAATGGTTTTCAGTATATTCAGATACGGGCAACCACCACCGTTGTTCATTTTGGACATTTCCATCACAGTCGTTAACTCTTGTTTGTTTTTTTGTTTTTTTAAATATTCATTTCACTCTTAGAACTTTTCCTTTGACCATCTGCACCATGTTTAAGTGTACAAATCAGTGGTATTTAAGTACAGTCACAATGTTGCACCGCCGTCGCCACCACCCGGTTCCATAGGTTTTCATTGTGCCAGTCATTGATCACAGGTGTTTCTTTTACTCTAATTATGAAATAAAAATTTTACATCTATGCCCAACGTTTCAAACAGTGCATTTGTGCCCAACAGTCTGGTAGCATAACAGTAGGAGACAGAGACACAGGAAAGAGGAGAGGAAGACATTTCACAATTGGTCACAATGCAAGTACCAGTTCATTACTTTCTCTTAAAAAAAAAAGGTATTATTTTTGCTGACTTTCTGGTATGAAAATTAGACGTTGTTCATTTCGAAGCTAGAATCAAAGCTTAGATTTCCTTATGTTTCATTTTGGCTCTCCCCCCACCGCCCCCCACCCCATCAGCAGCGGGTGGACAGAGTCATCCCTCCACGTCCTCCCGCCTGGAGCCCGAGCGGATCAAAAGGCCAGGGAAGGAGGAGACTTTTCCCCTTCGGAATAGCCCCTCGGCCCCTTGAAGTGAATAAGCAGCTTCTTTAACAGGCTTTTCCCCCAGCTCACATTCCCCACGGTTGGCGAGGCAGAAAATTCACAAGAACAAAGCTCTTGCCCTAAAAAGATCTTTTTAATTTAGGGTCAATTCCACATTTGGGGCTTCCAGAAGAGTCACCTTTAAATTAAGAAAAGAGAAAAGGGAGGGGGTGGCATATAAGCCAGGGAAAGGACACACATGAATGTGCACAGCCCGCCCTCCCGCGCGGCACCACACACAGACCCTTCATGGGAAACATGCCTGTGGAGCTCCTCACGCAGCCTCCTGAGAGGCAGGGCGGGGGCCAGGAATCACCAGGCCTGGGAGTCGGAAAAACAGATTCATTTCTCTGCCTTCTGTGAGTCCTTGGGCAACTTCTTGGGCCCCGATCGAGCCCCCAAGTGTGTGCACTGCCTGCGCCCTGCCTTCCTCCTGTAGCAGTGGTCTGGCCGAGGTGCTGTGCCATTTGTGGGGGCATTCTGCCTCCTCCCCGCCCTGAGGACAGGTGGCCTTGTCACTCCAGCCTGAACAGGCGGTAGCATTCTGGAATGTAATCTACCTAGGATCACCTTCTCCCCGCAGCCTTTCGGGACATATCAACATGCACTTGGGTTAATTAAAGTCAACATTCTTTACATTTCACCCCTTATAAGATGTCAGAAAGCTAGATTCCACACACAGCCCGGTCTGGCTCAGCTGAGGCGTCATCGCTGAACCCTACTCCTAATCTATCAGTCTGGGGACAAGATTCAGCATCTCGGGGTCTCCGGGATCGGCTGCTCCCTCAGAGCTGGGCTGGCCCTCCCTGTGCGTGGTAACTGGGGTGGAGGGGGCAGCCAGGCACACACTCCCCACCCAGGGGGCCAGGTCAAGGTGATCGAGTTTCTCACTTCAGTCAGAAACCCCATCACCCCTGGCTCCAGGGTAATAAACTCCATCTCAGGGCTTGAGCTGTAACACGGTTCATTTCTGGGCCAAATCCCTGAAGCTGAAGGGTTTATTTTTAAGGACAAGCAGTTTGCTGTTTTCAGCGTTTCTCATCAGAAATAGTGCTATTCAGCCCAATCTGCATTGGAAGCATAATTTATCATCTCACCCAGATGGCTGACTGAGGGTGGGAAGAAGGTTTGCTTTTCATTTCAGTTCAGCAAACATTTCCTGGGCCCCTGCCTATGCCAGGCACAGGGCAGAGCCCTGGGGATGCACAGACGAGCGAGGCAAGCTCTTGGTCCTTGAGACACTCACAGTCAAGGTGGGAGACAGACCCCTAACCTCGGCTTTGGCATCAGACAGTGCTGGCTTGGAATCCTGGCTCTGCCATTTACTTATCAGAGTCACGCTAGGAAAACCATCTCACCTCTTTCTAGCTCAGGTTTGTCCATTGTGCTCATCTTATCAAAAAACCAACTTATGGCCCTGGTCACTGTGGCTCAGTTGGTTGGAGTGTTGCCCTGCAAGGTTGCAGGTTCGATCCCCCAAGAGGACACATGCCTGGTCAGGGCGTGTACAGAGGCAACCAATCAATGTTTCTCTCTCCCTGTTCTCTCTCTCTTCATCTCTCTTTCTCCTTCTCCTTTTCCCTCTTTCTATAAGCAATGAAAAAATGTCCTTGGGTGAGCATTAAAAAACCCCAACTTTTGGTTTTGTTAATTTTTTTCACTGCTTTACTATTTTCTATTTCACTGATTTCCACTCTGATCTTTATTATTTCCTTTCTTCTGCTTTCTTTGGGCTTAGTCTTTTTCCCCCCTGTGCCTTATAGTGGAAGGTTGTTATGAATTTGAGATCTCTACTTTTAATAGTCATTGACTGCTATAAATTTCCCTCCAAGCACAACTTTACCTACATTCCATAAGATTTCCTATGTTGTGTTTCCATTTTCATTCATCTCAAAGTATTTTCTAATTTCCCCTTTGATTTCTTCTGTAACACATTAGTTTAGTAGTGTGTTGTTTAATTTCCACACATCTGTGAATTTCTCTGTTATTTGTTATTAATTTTCAAATTCCTTCCATTGTGATTGAAGAATATATTGTATATAAGTTCAGACTTTTTAAGTGGACCAAGGTTCGTTTTATGGCCTGGTGCATGGTCTGTCTTGGAGAGTGTTCCTTGTGTACTGGAGAAGAATGCGTGTTCTGCTGTTGTTGGATGGAGTGTTCTAGAGATGTCAGTTCACAGTGTTGTTCAAGTCTTCTAGTTCCTTGCTCATCTTCTGTCTAGCTGTTCCATCCATCGTTAAAAGTGGGATATTGAACTTTCCAGCTATTATTGTTGAATTGATAGTTTACCTCTTTGAACCTCTTATTTTCCTTAGAGGAAAATAATTATTCCTGCCTTGCAGAGGCACAGAGATAAAGAATGTGAAGCACAGTAGCACAGCCTGCCACACTGTGACTGTTGCTGCTGAGTCCCAGGATGACTTGACAGAGCATAGAACAGTGGTAGGGAGGGTTTCCTCCTAGAGTAGCTAGGCGGCTCTTGGTTAAGCCAGCACAGCTTCCATCTGAAAAACATAAACTCTTCTTAAAGAGAAAGCTGAGGCTCAGAGCCTGCTCCTGTGGCCTTATACTCAGGATATGCAGGTCTCCTGTCCAAAAAATAAAAACTAAGCAGCTAACAGAGCCCAATTTCTCATCCTTATTTTGCTAGCTGATGTCTAAAATTCCTTCGTAGTAGTTTCTTATAATCATCCATCCACCCATCCACGCATCCATCCATCCATCATCTCTACTCTTCTTCCTTGCCTTCCTTTCTTCCTTCCTTCCAACTCAAAAAATGTTTCCCAAATCACCTTCTCTGGGCCAGACCCTGCCAAGTACTAAGCGTGTGGAAATCAGACCTGCTGTAAAGGACCCACCTTATCTAGGAAGACACTGATATGTAAGCAGGTAAATAAAAGGTAGAAATATAAATGCTACGATGGAGAAAGGAGCAAAAGGTTTGGTGGGCACTGAAGAGGAAAGTGGCCTGCCTGCATGGGGTGGGGGCAGAGAAGAGATCACGAAGGCTTTCCCAACAAATGTTAACAGAACTGCAATGAAGGGATCAACAGAGGCTCGAGTTTCATAACCCTCCCTGCCCCTGCCATCCTCTTGGATAGCAGGGGGCCCAAGGGAGGAAAATGCGGAAAACAAGAGGATGTTACACAAAGTGAGTCATCCAGCCTCAAATAACCAAGAACTGCAAAGGCAGAAAGTTCTTGACTTGGAGGTGTGCCAACTCCAATGCTGCAAAAATAACCATGATGAATTCACATATTTCTGTGAAAGGGTTGGTCCACCATAACACTGAAATCTCAGCCATGGGAAACTGGAGCTTTAAGCCCCATATGTTCAAAATCATGCTCATATTTTGGTCAAGACTGTCTTGAAGACGCTGTATTTTCCCACTGAACGCAGTCTGGTCTTCCATCCTGTCCTGAATGAGCCCACAGAATATTGATTCCGGCTCAGGGTTAAAAGTCGCGAGGTGCCTTTCTGGTTTGGGTCTCAGCCTCCACAAATCTGTAGTCATCAGGTAAGTTGGGAGACTCTCCCCATAGCATGAAAAAGAAGCTAATGAGTACTACTTGCTGTATCCCACTATGTACATGGCAGGGAGGGGAAAGAATTGTAGCCCAGGAACCCTTCACTGGAGGAACTTCTGATCCACCTGAAAATGCAAGGGCAATCAGTCACAAAGCAGTTTTTAACAGTTAAACTCTGGGACCCAACGGCTTCAACCAAGGGACTTGGATCAACCTCTCTGGGCTTTGGGATTCCTTATCTGCAAAAGTGGAGAGAACATTGGCTCTTACCTGACACTGAATATAAAACATCGGGGTTGTGGCTGGTATGTTAAAATGTGCTCTCTTGCCCCGTGAAGGGGGCAGGACTAACTCAGGTCCCTAAGGACGGTGGAATCCCGACAGGCAATGGGCAGGTGGAGCTCGCAGCGTGCAGGGGTGAGTGCCTGCATTCAGATGCTGGCCTCACTGCTTACTAGCCTGTGAACTGTAAGCAATTCACTAACCACTTGGTGCCTCTGTTTTCTCATCTGTAAAATGGGAACAAACATAGACTCTATCTTCTGGGGTTGTTCTGAGGGTCAGTTAATGTTGGCGACTGCTGAGCTCTATGGAGGGAGTGAGGAGACCAGGTTCAATATGAATCGACCAACAGGGAAAATAAGAATAGGAAAGCTGGGACCCAGTTTCAGGGGGTCTCAAGTGCCCACCTTAGTCTGGACTTAATTTTAAGGCAAGAGAGGCCCACTGCAGGCTCTCGAATAGGGGCTGATGTAGATTAATTATAAATTGAAAATGGTGGAAGCAAATGAGTTCCTGCTGTAGCTTTAAATTGCATGACAAGAGGCTGTCCTTGAATAGCGACTCCAGTCTCCTCCTGCTTCTACCCCCTCGCCCCCAAGATGGTATTCTTCGGAGAAAGGGAGGCGGCAATGGACAGAGCACATACCTGGTCATTTTTCCAGTCAGACTTACAGTCCCATAGAGTCACTTGGTCAGCAGGGAGGCTGGCCTGGGGGGGTGTGAACATCATTTGATCAGGGGCCACGAGCTACTTTTGGAAGTGACTAGGCTCATTGTCTGGGCTGTCTGCCTAATCCCACCCCTGCTGCCCTCTCCCCCATCCGTACCCACCCACAGGCAGGCAGTCAGTCGGGGGTCATTCCTCAAATCTCCCCCAGGCCCTCAAAGGGCACTGCTGTCACTCCTGGGATCAGCGGCTCAGTGGCGGGAAGATGAGGGGCTCGCACGGTGCCCTGCTCCGCTTCATTCAGACCTGGGCTCGCACAGACAGGGCAGAGTCAAAGGAAACGACGGAGAGGCAGGCGCTCTGCATTCTGGAGGGGCCGGCGAGGGTGGCCGTCAGCATAAACACGACTTTGACAAGTGTGGAAGCCCTTTGTCCAGAGAACTCCCAAACGCTAGGCCTGGGAGAACACGGGTGCAGTGGTCCTAGAAGTGCTTCGTGACGAGAGACATCACCAGAGCACAAACTGTGTGGGGCCAACCCATAGGCGAAAAAAAGCACTAATGCACATTTCTTGGCCTTCAGGATCCAGAGTAAAAGACCATAGACTCTGACAGATGTAATGGGAAATAATTCCTTTGAATTTGTGATTTGCTTAGCAGAAAAAAAGGAAGCCAGGTAATCCTTAAGTGACCCCAAGTGGTAAAAATATACCAGCATTAAGTGTTTAGCTGTGGGCATTCACAGCGTGACATTAGCGCCACCTGGTGCACTTGACTGAAAACTGATAAACCACAGACCCACAAGAGTGGGCACAGGTAGGCCTGCTGCATGTTATCCCACAGGAAATTATTATCTTGGTGCTGGGTTGTGAGCCATCAGTGGGGAAATGAATAACCATTAAGAACAGAGGATATGACATATGATAGAGTTTGTTGTAACCAACAGAACAAACACCAGTATTTTAAGCGAACAGCATTTAAGATTGGTATAATGCAGTGTCTCCAAATTGCTAGCCTTTAAGAGCCAAACAAAATATCCCAAGCTTCCAGCTTCTGTGACTCCAGGTCAGCCAGTTCTCTCCCAAAACGTCTAAGAATTCTTAGAGGTGCCTGCTAAACGTGATGGCCACTATGCCTGATTGTCACCTGAGCTTTGGTTTAGATGACTACTCCAGTTTTCTTGTCCCCTCCTGCCACTGTGTACCAATTTTCCACAGGACAGGGTCCTAAACCAATTTCCACACATTCCAACACTACTCTGTCCACACACACACAAAGCCCTCCCTTTGACACCCAAGTCCTACACCCCTAGTTGCTAACACGAGGCAGCAAACATTTGAAGATTTCAAGGGATTCACAATGTGTGACAAAAGGAAAACCAGAACTCATTGTTAGACAGTGTGGCTCCCGCACTCAGGGACCCCACCCTCGCCGGCCCTCTCTGTCTGACTCCGACCTCCGTCCTGGCCATTCACCCTCCGATCAGGGTTTCCGGAAATGCTGGATGCTCTTCCCTGGGACCTTGACCCAGCCCCCCAAACTGGGAAGCTCTTAACATGCAATTGTTGCTGTGCAGAGACCCCACCTCTAGCTGCTTCTCCAAAGTCCTACTCCGGCAGCAGCGAATGTTCATCCTTTGACTAAGATTTAAGGAAACGAACAGTTACTAACCGACCAGAGACTTTCCTCGTGAACAGGAGGAGTTACCAAGCTGGGGAATAAGACTGAAGGTGCAATAATGAGTTGAACCAATAATTTCCAGACGCCTATAAAGTGACTATCTAAAGCAGTAGAAATGTTTTAAATAAAAACAAAGTGGCAATGTCTAAAATTAAGAAAAAAACAACCCCCAAACAAGTGGTTTTTGAAAATGGAAGATTTGTCTGAATCTCCAAAGTGACTATTTTGAAGGGAACTAAATTCAACTGGCTACAGAATTTATTTTTGAAATAATCTGATTAGTGTCTCGAGAATGATGCATTGTACTATTATCAGCTTTTCTCTACAATCACCTCTGCTGCCCAGTGTGATAGTGGGGGCTGCAGCTTGGGCTGAAACGCATTCACCGCTGGCACACGCGCTCACTTCGGCACATGCAGGGGCCACAGTGATTTGCAGCAGGGACACAAAACAGCCCAGCCAGGCTCAGTGTAAAGGGGCAGCTCTCAGCCCTGGCACCAGACCCGCATCCCAGGGGTCGGTCAGTCCCCACTGAGATAATCACACCAAGGTTCCTGGAGGTGATGAACAGATACTGGTATTTTCTTTTAATGTTCCCTAGGTGATCCCACAGTGAGAGCCACTAAAGGAAAGGAAGGAATCGAAGTGCTCGTTTTTGGTACAAAGGCGATTCTGGTACAGCAAGCATCAGTCTCTCAGGTGTCCTTTTGTATCGTCTTGCAGCAAGAATTAAAGTTCTAAAAGCCATTTATTTATCTAGGTCTGAATTTGTGGCTCGAGGTCCATCTGCACCTCCATCATCTGTGGAGTTAGTTAAAATGCAGATTCCAGGGCCTTGCCCTAGAACTAACGATCTCTGCAGGTGACTGCATTCACCAGAGGTCAGAACTGTCACCAGTGTCCGATCCAAGCCCGTCTGACTCCAGGTCCTTTCAAATTCCCCTCTACACTTTCGACCAGTAGGACTGAAATCTGTCACAAAAACCAGAGCTTCAGGTGACTGTATATGAAAGGTAATTATTTAAGGCAGCAGACAGGCAGACAACAGCAAAGACTCCCCTTCCCCTCCTTGAATCCTCGATCAATTACTCTGGAGTAGCAAAATACCCTCCCCTTCCTTCCAGTGCCACTACATTTTTTCCCTTTTAACAAATATTCCTTTCTCCCCCAAATAAGGTTCACTTGGAAAACATCCCTGGTAGTGCTTTAAAAATCAACAGCATCTACAGGGGAATGGTAAAATTACTATACAGGGGCACCTACCCCAGACCTCATTTTATTTATCTACACTTTTTCATATTTTACATATCTCATTTAAACGGCAATAAAGTGGAGTTCCCTTTTAAGTCAGAACACGGTGAAAATGTGACTACGTGGTGTTTGCCTATTTGGAATTGCCTGGGAATTACCTTTTTCTTTTTTTTTAAATCTGGGCTGTTCTCAGTCACTGCCACAATGCACTTCTATCAAAAGAAAAGAAAAAAAAAATAAAGAAACTGTGCACCGTACAAGTCTGGATCCCTGCTTGCAGAACGACAATGGTGGCGGGCAGGAGTGGGGTGTGGGCAGGGTTAGGCCCTGCGTGTGAAAAGGCACGTCAAGATGTCAGCCCCTGTACTCGCCACGGCTCCCCGTTGCCATTCTCGCACCATGTGAAGAGACAGGACGAAAACAGCCTTTACATGCAACGAGTATGATTTCAGTTTATAAGATAAATTGTACAGATTTCTTCCTTTCTTGCTCATGGGAATGGCAACTAGCGCAGCCCTGTCAGCACGCAGTCTGGTAATGACCTAAGAAATGGTCATTAGGTTCATTCACTCTAATTCGATCCAGGAACTAACATCATAGGAAACTGGTAGAAGCAAACAATCCGAAAGACCGACGAAGATGTTCCCGGAGAAACATGATGTGTAACACAGGAAAAACATAAACGGTGTGAACACGATAAAATAGTGTGAGTGCCTCTTATCGGCTGGACTTTGGTGGAATGTTTAACAGAATCCTGAATGATGCGAATTATTTTCACCGTTTTTATAAACAAAGAAACCGAGGGAGGCAAGGGACCCTGCCTGTCACCCTGCTAGAAAGGGGGAGAGCTGAGTCTGTGCCTGGGGCAGGCATCGGGGGTTCCCGTTGTCTCCTGTCCCCAGTCTCACAAGCAGTGAGCGCACATCAGTCCCATCGAGCACAGCACGTTGGGTGGGTCACACAGCTACTGAAGCTTTGGTCACAAGAACAGTACTCAAGCCAAGTGAAGCTATAAAACTGTATACACAGTGGGATCTAAACTGTATCCCACAAAAATTTACAGGAAAGAGAAAAGTACCATGATGTCGGCATTTGTGTGGGAGTGGAGTTATAAATAAAACGTAGGAAGGGGTGGGGCTACTCTAACCTGAAGCTTCCGCATTTCTGTTTATTATAAGAAAAGGCACAAGAATGAGGTACAGAAAGGTTCTCCAACCTTGTAGCTAAGGCCCCAGTTCGAGTCCTTTGGAATCAGTTCTCAGAGCAACACCCCAGGTGATGAAAACCTTCAGGTGGGTCGGTCCTGACAAGAGGCTGACAGGGTCTTCCAGGTTAGCAATACCGCGAATACAAAACCTGAGTAAAGGAGCTCACTTAAGTGTGCTGAAATTTGTAATAACAAAAAAGAATCCCCCAAACAATAAAACTTCTTCAGTCACTACGCAAGTGTAGCCCCAGCAATCGGAGTCCAAAGGTAACTTCAAAGGCAACAAACGGGCCGCGGGGGACTGCGGTGCTCAGGATGGATGCGCCAAGACGCAGGCGTCTGTGTGGAAGGGGGGCGTGCCTCGGCACGTCTGTGCATCGGGGGCTGACGTAGGAGCTGCAGACGCGAGGCCCGCGAGTGCTCTTCTAAGTTCTTACACTGCCGAGCGGGCCAAGTGCAAGCCACGTCAGAGACACTAACAACCGATGGTTGACATCTGACTTCTCTGGACTTCCCGGCGCCTCCAGGGGCAGCGGCCTAAGCGCACAGCGGCTGAGGAAAACCGAGTTGCTGTGGCCGGCAGCCGAGAGAGGGAGGCCCGGGCCCCTCTGCCTTGCTGCTCCGCCGCTCCCTGCGCGTGACACCCCTCCACTGGGGCACACTGGCCCACTGAGACCACAGGCAAGTTCCAGCCTGGGGGAGGGGCAAGGGCAGGTGGTAGGACATGACCAGCTGGACACTTCGCTTCCACTCAGACCCCACCGACCAGGTGATCTATACCAACTAAACCCAGAAGGCTCTGTGTCTAAAGGAAGGGGAGCGGTTAGCATCTCTCATGGCTCGGTGACTGCATCTTGGCCAAAACTTGGCAATTATTCACACCCTCAGTGTGAATCCCGAGGACGGAAGGAATCAGCCTCAGGACACAGGGACCGAGGGAAAGGGACAGGCATCGGGGTGGAGTAGAAGGGGGCGGAGTAGAAGGGGGCGGTCCGGTCTCCAGGCAACCCCCTGCAGGCCTGGTTACATGGAGCTTCCTCCTTTCAGAACTCTGTTCCCTGGATAATTCCAGTGGGATGGTAATTTGAAGAGAAATAAAAATAAACAAGTAAACCCTTCCACTGTCTCCCAGGTGCATCCAGCATTCCCCTCTGGTCTACCTGTGGGACCCGGGGAATCACTGTCCACAGGGAGACCAAAGAGTGAAAGTTGCCACCAGGGTACCCAAGGTCTAGTTCCAGCTCTACCAACCAGTCCATGTGGACATGAACCCATCTCTGAGTCAACTCAGCAGCTTCTGCATCTATGAAACAGGGACATGAACACGATCCGGAAGCCCTCTTCCACCCCAGTACCGATCTGAACACAGTATCAGTCTTTCCTTGGCCGTCATGTCAATCGAACCCTGATTTCTAAAGCAGTGGTCACGCATATGAACGCTGCAAAGAGCTGCTGTCGTGGCTTTGAGACCAGCTAGAGTTCAAGGACTTCTGTGAAAAAAGTCCTCTGGTGGGCGTGGCTGAAAGAATGAGATCCTCACACGTATTCCACACAAATCATGACTTCACACTAGGAAATGATTTAACGATAATGGTTTTCCCACTGTTTATCTATTTAGTTTCACTCGAGATTATGTTTGAAGAAAATACTTCAGTGCTAAAAGGTTTGAAATGATCATGCAAGAAATTATAATAACTTGTGCTCTTAAGAAATCTCTAGGGTGAAGAAAAAAATATCTTCCCAAGAAATTACTTTATACACTAAGTGAAATGGCATAAAAGAATAATTTAATTATTGTATTTCAACTTCTCCTGGTATTTTAGGCAAGAGGGTCTGAGGAAATACCCGTACATTCCAAAGAACTGTGTTTAAGTGCAATTTTAAGACCTAAGGGACAGTTTTATCATTGTGGGTATGTACCACTGGGAAGAAAGGTTCTTAAAAACAAGGCAGGCCTTCAGAGAGACATCTTCACTGTCGCCACCGGCCCAACGGTCACCAGTCCCTACACACGGAATCCTTCTGCTCCCCTGCACACTCCAGGCTTCCAAACAGCCTGGCTGTCCTCCCACCTTGCACTCACCGCACGCCCGTCCTCCAGCCCCAGCAGCCACAGAGGTAGCCACAGCCACCTTGGGGTGGTCCCCGCTGAGGTGAGGTGGTCTCACTGCCCATGAGAGCCCTCCTCTGAGGATGCTCACCAGTGGTCCCAGAGGGCCTCTGCCATACACACACCCACAAAGTGCACTCCACAAACCCACAGCAGTCTTAGAAAAGAAGAACCATCAAATAACATTAAAACACAACACAAACCTTCATGAAAATGCGGTCATCGTCAAATTTATTATTTTCATTAGGTTGCAATTTTATGAAGAATTCTGAGGACTAATGTTCCATGTTTCTTGACATGCAAGAGTCAGCATTATTAGCTTAAGTTACTATAAATACTGCTGCTTAGAAGCAGTACCACTGGTTTAGAGTTTTAAGACTACAGACTTTTCTTACTCAAATCTTATTTGGGGTTTGTTAAAATCAGAAGGTTCTGAACAGCTGGTTAGGAAGGTAGCCAAGGTGCAGAAAAGACGTCTGCGCCTCCTTTTCAAGGGCAGCCAATTCTTGAACTGTGGGTGCCAGCACTTCCACGTGGCCTTTATAGCTTCCACCTGCATCACACACGCAAATTACAGAGCAGTGTAAGCGACATGCCTGAAATACCTTGTCAGCAATGCTGTGGCTCAATTATATCAATTTAAACACTGCTTCTAGCAATAAAAATGTACTACTGGGCAAGTTATCTCCAAAACTCAGAGTTCTAAAAATGTTAAATCAATATAAACTAATGATTAGGCCTCACTAACAGCTTTCCTGATATTCCTGTCCATCACCCACCCCCGTCCTCTTCCCTGATTTGAAAAACCACTTGTTTAGCCTGAATCTTAAAACTGCAGGAATGAGCTAACGGCATTCTAGGCAGAGGGAATGGAATGTCGGGTTACCCTTGAATTAAGTCAAAGGCTTCCGATTCTTCATTCGAAATTACCCCTATACTCTTGTGTCCTGTTAATTCTACAAATGTTGAACTACTCTTACAACCTTCAGAGAATCAGCTATGCTGCTGCTTCATGCACAGAGCTCACACGAGAGAAAATGCTGCAAGGAAGGTATGGACGAAGCGCTAGAGAGTGATAAAGAGGGAGTGAATAATATGCTAAAAATGTACAGTTAACACAATGAAATCAAATTACTCTCTTCTTAAACTGATGCTCAGAAAGGAAACATTCACATTTGAAACTGAAGGAAAAGTAATTCAGAGCTTACCACCAGCTGTTCTTTTTTGACCATAGGTCACTTTCCCATCGAATTCATCCACTGGCACCTTTATATCTGGCTCAACCTGAGAAATGGTGCAGTTCAGGTGTTCTTCTATCTCAGACAGCAACTAAGACAGGGACAGAAAACGAAAGCATTTTAAAAGACAAATTTCATTTTGACAGAGTTGCATTTTAGGAGTATTAAATAAAACCAGGAAGGCTATACCATACTTCATATAAATGCAAGTTAGATTTCTGAAGAGGTGAGTTCACAGTTACAATTTAATCAGTATCAATTACTCAATACTTTTCCTCATACTTGACAACAGGTAAGCGCTGAGATACATGCAGACTGTTCTCCAACTTCAATGCGCTTCAGGTGTTACCTGCATCTCGTTGTACCATATGGTGCAGCCACCGTCTTCCTTGAGTCTCGTGTTGTAACATCCTTTTCCGCGGCTGCTGCACACGTGGTACCAAACCTAGAGAGGGGAAAGTATGAACATGTATGGAGATGGAAACACGCTAGGTAGCTGTTTTCAATTTGTTTTTTTAGTATCTTTTGTCCTCAAGGCACAAGAAATTAGGTTGTAGGTATGGCAATTACTCCCACTATTAACTCATCAACTAGGTCTTCTGAAAGAATTCTTCTCAAAAATAATCCAAGTATTTCTAAAGTGGAAGTCAGTTACAGAAAGGAATTCTGAGATGAAGACAGAGATGAAAAAGTACGTATCAGAGAATGCTATATATGAAGATGAGTATAAAAAATAAAGGTCAAATCTTTTCTACAAAAGCCTAAAGCAAAAAGCAAAATGAACTAGTTTGGGAAGTGAGTATGTGGGGGTTTCTTACTCTTGCAACTTTTCTGTAAATTTGTAATTATATCAAAATAGTAAGTTACACCCACCTCCCAAGTCTTCTATGGCACCATGCCAGACAGGGTTTCAATACATTTTCGTGAAAATAATTAAAGGTATTAGGACAAATTACATTTTGCATTTTTCCCTTCTAACCTTCATCCTACTATCTGTGCTTTTAATCAACACAGACAAAAAAAAAAGGCCACAAAAAGTTCACTTGCAGTCTGCATGCAACCGAACTCCATGTCAACAGAGCAATCCAGCTGCTTTTACTTCGAGCAGTTAAAACGGCCACGCGCACAACAAGCGGGACGCAGCCTTGAAAAGTTACCTTCTCTTTTTCTGTTGCCACCAGGGAAACGGCCAGGCCCATCCTGAAAGATTTTAAAAGTCTTCGTTAGACTTTCTTCCTGAAGCACAGAAGCTGAAAAAGGAAAATGTACACTGCGGAAATACCTTTCAGCTCTCCCCACTCTGCCGATTCTGTGTACGTAGTTTTGCTTTTCATCAGGCAGGGTGACATTTATAACTGTAAATAAAATCAGTTATTACCAACTGCCATTAGTTTCTAAATATTTCGAAAACATTAGGTTTACTTTAAATTCCATAAAATTCAATCTGCAGGCACAGAAAGTTTCTTTTTACCATAAGGAACACCATGGATATCAATTCCTCTGGCAGCTACATCTGTGCAAATCAAGAACCTTACGTCTCCTTTCTAAAAAGAACCGAGGCGAAAGGAATTTATTAGTACACACACTAAAAAGGAAACACATATACTGTCTTTCCATTAATGAGAACTCAGCTAATATGTTACTATCAGATTAGAGGTCCAAATATTCATAGTTCTCTAAGTTATGATTCACTAAATATGACATTTAAGGTGAATAAATCAATGACTGATTCATTTTTGCTTTTTTTTCCTTACATCAAAGATATTAAATCATTGCTAAAATTTGGCTTTATCTTCAAGAATCCTGACCAGTAATTTAAGAGAAAGATAGAACAAATTATGAAAACATGAGCATTAATTTTACCCTTGCATTTAAATAAATTCAGAATACCAGATATCTTCCTTGACATTACGCTTTTGTGATGACAAAATCCTAAAGAAAAGGGACAGAGAGTCCCTGGTGCTTACCACGGAAACACATATGGCCTGCGAATGGGGTCTGTGCCCCGAGGCACAGCAAAGTTAGAAGCCTCGAGGAGAGGAAAGGCACCTGGGATTTGGTCCAATATGGTGCCCGGATACAGAAGGGTGGCACCATCCTGACATGAGGCCATTTAATATGTTTTACCACCCACACCAATCCAGAGTGTGGGAACATAACCCTAAGTTCTCAGTCCTTAAGTTCTCTATGGTATTACTACAAGCTATTTTTTTTAAAAGACCCACAGACATGGTTTAACTATCTAACGATGCTTTAAAAAATATCTACATGAAAGAATTTAACTAAAACTTTCTTAAATTGAAAGCTCTTATTACAATAGTGCTGTGCTGATAGAGAATGTGTAATTTAGTATTTGACCTTAAGGAAGACTAAGCCCAGCCACGAAGAGGATACAGCAGTTTCTAGGACAAGGATTGCTTTATGAATATTAACTGGAACTAATTAAAACCAGACACAACTCCTCCCTTTAGTATTAAGTAAATGTAGACAACTAAATAGCAATACCTTAAACCTTTCCAAGTTCTGCTTTCTCTCATGAGGCTTTCTGTCACCGTGAAGACAAACACATGAGAACTGGTGTCCTTTTTTATCAGGTCCTAGTGAAAAACAGATTAACCAGTTAACCTTGGAAAAAATTACACCTTAGGTCATGTCAAAAGACGGTGAAAGTCAGGTTCGGTGCTACCATATAATTCTATGGAAATCTATACCTAACTGCCACCAACCATGGTTAACACAATTAGGCCAAGTGCCACTAAAATGAGCTCCATGGGCATTAAAATTGATTTTTGCTTTGAAGGACATTTTAAATTGCCCTTCCCAATCTGCAGCAGTAAATACAGCGTGTGCTAACGGAAATGCAGTATTAAGAGGGAAATACATGCACACACTAGGAACCTCACCTATACCATACGATGCAAAAAAACAAAAAACAGTCAAAAGAGGTTATTCTTGGGAATCCCAAAATCAGTATTATGAAGTCCACACCCTTATTAAAGGCCTCATCCACAAGCCTGCCAGCCTCAAGGGGTTCTAAGCAACTCAGTTATCTCCTGGCTAAAGCAGATTAGAAAGACAGAGAGGTACTACCTTAGGGGTGGATGCAGTGGTAGCCAATCCTAAAAAAAGCGACACTTCAAACAGACAGGATGAAAAAGCAGTGCGCTCTGGATCAGGATGCGGGCAAATGGCCTCAACAGGACCTACAGCCGCCACTAGGAGGTAGCCCAGAATAACAGTGACAGAATTCAAGGAAACAGGGCGCTCTGAAAGATCAACCCAAAATGACTCACACACCAACTAGTTACGCAGAGGAACTTCCAAAGGCTCACAGCGGAGGTCTCCCTGCTTGCTGAATTCCGGTGGCTCCGGGCACTGTCACACACGCACTCCTCCACCCCGGCTGAGGTGCCTATGGATTGGGGAGGGACCCTTTCTTCCCTCTCTTAAACCCTGGAGTTGGGTACATATTGTGTTCTTTTGGTTTTAGAAATGGTTCAGGAAACTTGTTTTCTTGCCAGAGACGATGAGAATATTTAGCGAACGAAAAGAGGAACTAAAGATACTACTGCTTGATCAACAGCGTTCCTAGCCACACAACCAAATCCTCCGAACATAACTAAAGTGGACAGTAAGAAATACTTAGGACAAAACAGTCACTCTGACTAAAACCACCAAGCAAGTCTGTTTGCCAGGGCCTAAAAAACAGTTAATGACTGTTCACCGTAATGAATGGTGTCACATGTTCTTTACATGACTATCAGTTCAAACTTTTAAATTGTTTAAATTTTCCGTATTTCTTTCACTTTTCTATCTCCTTGATGTACAACAATTATACACAGAGATGTGCCAAAGTATACCCTACTGTGAGAATGGGATTTGTCTGTTACCTTGTACATCTGCTAATTTTTATGTATTTTCCAATTTCTATATTTTCAAACAGATAGCAAAATTGAAAGAATTCTAACGAGTAGCTAGTGTCACCACCTATATTCTAACATCTTCACACCTGCTTTACCACGTATCTGTCTATCTCTGTCATTTCATTAACTTACCTTTTATCTTTTTAGCGCATTTCAACGTAAATTGCAGACAGCAGTACACACTTCGGCATGCATCTCATTAAGCATAGTGCAGGGTTTGCTTAGGCTTTTACTACGGTTTTCTTTTTGAGGTGAAAGTTACATAACAGGAGATGCCCAAATCTTACGCACGCACTTGCTAAGCTGTCAGACGCATACACCTAAGCAGCCCAAAGCCCGACGAAGACACGGAACAAAGAGTGCGGCCCTCTAAAATAGCTCCATGCCCGTTCCCTATCATTTCCCATGCCCACCCTCCTGAGGACAAACACGGCTCTGTTTTCTTCCCCATCACAGATCAGTCTGACTCTTCCAGAACTTCACACAAAGAGTACGTACCCTTGTGTGAGAATTCTTTCATTCACTTAGAGTTGGTGGGTCTGTCAGCAGTAGGCCATTCCTTTCGTCACTGAGTAGTATTCCCGTGTAGAAATATTTCAACTGCTCCTCACCCATTCTCCTACTGATGGCTACTTAGTGTTTTTAGTGCTGGGCCACTATAAACAGAGTTGCTACCACCATTCTTATACACATCTTTTGTCAATACATGCTTTCACTTATCGTGGGTAAACACTTAGGATTTGAATTGCTAGGCTAGAAAACAGCAATGTTTACTTTATGAAAAGACTGTAAGGCCTTTTACCAGAGTGGCGGCGCCATTTACGTTTTCACCGACAATCGGCGTTTCAAGTGCTCCACACCCTCCCCAAATCTGGTGCTGTTTTCCATCTGGTCATTCCAATGAGTGCACAGCGGCATCACACTGTGATTTTATTTGCATTCCCCCATAGGTGATTATGCTGAACATTATTTCATGATGGTTTATATACTTGATGTAGAAGGAGCATAAAATTACAATCATTGTAGACTTAAAATTTTATTATATACTGAGCCTCTTTATTTCTGGTAATATTTTTGTCCAAAAGTCTGTTGTATCTCTTATTATATAGCCAGACTTAGGTTGTAGCTGATTCTTTTGGTTAATATTTCAGCCGATATATATATATATAAATATCTTTTCATCCTCTTTCCTTTCAGTCTTTGCATGTCCTCAGGTTTTAGGTAAACACCTTGTAGTCAGCATGTAGCTAGATTTCATCCAGTCTAACAGTTGGTGCCTACTAACCAACTTCAGTCCACTGATCTATTTTACAGTGCTCACAAATCTGTTCAGGTTTTCCACCAGTCATCTTACCCTGCAATTTCTAACCGTTCTGCTTTTTCTCATTTCCCCCCTTCTTATTTAGCCTTTTTTAGATTAACGATTTTTCCTTGAATACTGATATAGAAGCCATCATTCTATTGCTTAATGACTATATTTGAAATTTAAACATTAAAGTTAATTGATGTCTATGAGGTTTTCTCCTTTGCTTAACCCCTTCACCTTCTCACCTTTTTCACCCAGCAACCCCAACCGCCTCCCTTCTGACAGCTGTCAGTCTGCTCTCTGATCTGGGAGTCTGTTTCTATTTTGTTTGTTAGTATTTTGGTCATTGGATGCAACACATGAGTGAAATCAAATGGTACTTGTCTTTCTGTGACTGACTTATTTCACAGTGTGGTGGTTACAAGAGGGAAAGGCAGGGTGGAGGGAGGTAGAAGAGGATAAAAAAAGGGGAATAAATGGTGACAGAGGGAGACTTAACTTGGGGTGGTGAACACACAATACTATATACAAATGAAGTATTACAGAATTGTGTACCTGATGCCTACATAATTTTATTAACTAATGTCATCCTGATAAACTAAATTTAAAAAAATAAAAAGTTAGTAACTTCTTCCAAGTAACATAAGGTCCTTCGCACACAGTGGTTCATGTTCACTTCAATAAAACCACCTCTGTGGACAAGGACTCACTGTTTTCCTCGCATTTACCTCACAGAGGAGCGCTGAGTAAGCGCGTGTACACGATGCCCCACCACCACTTTGAGCTGCACGCATCGAGCCGCGTCCACGCTGGACAGCCCAGCAGGTGAGGGCTCTGCACACTTTATTTCAGGTAAGGAAGCATTACCTCCTCCTTGTTGCACGAAATACTGCTCCAAGTTATCACAGTCGATTTTGGTTCTACAGAAAATAATTGCTTGATCCATCTTGTGTTCCTTGATTGCCCGGACAGTATACTCCCCCTTGAGGATTTTAATAGCTTCAGACCACATCTCTTAAACACAATAACAACAACAAGACAGAATTTCAATCAGAAATTGTCATGCACACTCATAATTAGTCATAGACTTGCTGCTTCGCTCACCTTAAAAAACTTTGCTTTAATTCAAGTACTTTCAACAAGGACAAGAACTAATAAGATAAGAGTGAAATGCTGAGATAATCTACTTGCTCATTTAATTTTGTTTCTGTCCATGTTTTTGATGCCAGTTTGTGGGGTATCACAGCACCGATAGCTACACCTCTCATGAGGGAAACACACACATATGCACACAAATAAACACAAACACACCCAACAAAACTTTGCTCTGTTTATGGAGGATTAATTCTATTGTGCCTCACATTAACTCTCCTAAATGTGCCATAAATGTTTACTCAGTTATTTTAACCCATTAAAAATAAGTAATGTATTTTCCAAATTAATCTAAACACCAGAAAGTTCATACTTCTCCCTATTGAGTAAAACTGTACATCAAGCCTAGTTAGTAATTTCTTAGTCACCAACCTCGAGGTCTTTTTTATTTTTCCAGCATTAAGATGGGCTACAGATACTCCTTAACTACTACTTAATGCAAAACTCTAATTCTGTAATCCAAAATATTTCTAAGGTCTCTGTGGTCATCCCTAATTACAGTATAACACTAAGCAAAAGTTTTACAAGGAAAAATAAATGGAGCAGTCAACACTTTTATTTTACAGAAGCACTCCCCAACAGTAGGAGGAGACGTCAGTTTGAACTAGCAGCGTCTCTGCACCTCTCCAGCAAGGTTAGCTGAGCACACGCCTTGTAAATGTGGAGCTGCATGTAAAAATGAGTTCTAGGGAACTCTCTTTAATCAAGATTTCAGACAATCCACGTTTGAGAAACTTGTCTAAAACCTGCCAATGAACCTAACCAGGAACCAAATGCAGCCTAATCCATGCCAAGTACCCACTCGAGACAGCTGCTACCAGACTTAATGGACTTAAGATCCATTCCAGGTTCTCTAAGCACTGTCCCTGTATCTTGATGTATCTTCATAAAGTTTTGAAACATTATGTACCTAAAACACATAGTCTCCACTCTGCACAGAAGTATCTCCTTTGAATCTGGATTTAATGTAAGGCTTTTTAAAAATCGATGAATATTTAATGACAGGGAGTCTCAGTTTGGGGGGATACAAAAGTCCTGGACTTGGGTGATGGTGACACAGTAGGAATGTATTTGATGCCACTGAACTGCACACTTACAAATGGCTAAACCCAACGTGATCTGAAGTGGGTAAGACAGGACAGAGGCACATGCAGATGGAAGGTGCTGGTGAGAAAATGAGCAGTAAAGAACTGACCTTTGTCTGAAAGGTCCTGCTTGTCTTTGTTTACCTGGGGAGCTGGGCCCACACTATACAGTCAATGCGAACACTGCAATTTGTGGTGGGGCCTTGGGCTACACAGCCTCAGCTCAATCTCTGGGGGGGACTGGAGACCAACCATCTCTGTAACTCTTTAGAGAGACCGCCTTCCACTGTGACCAGGCTGCTCACTGCAATAATGGCATATGCCTGGCTTCTTAGACTATGTTATGTCACCTGGCCTCTGTGCATGGGGGAGGTGGGGCCCTCCAAACACCCCCACCAGCACCTCCTACTATCAATCTGGTCTATAGAGAAGAGTCACCGCTAAACCTACTACTTTGGTAAGTGGTGTATCCTCTGGGCTCTCCCATAGCATATGAGTGCCTGGTGGGCTTTCCAGGCTGGCACTGTGCAGCCGCCCTAGCAAGCTCTCTTCTTTCAACTCTTCAGTCCTTCGTTCCACTGCTTTCCATAAAAATATCTCCAAAGGTTAAAACGGTAAATTTTATGTTATGGATATTGATTCAAAAAGAATAAAGAAACCATTTCTAGGTCATTTCTTTCACAAAGTTGTAGCTAAAGACCTTTTCCTTTGTTATCCAGTTCCCTGATAATGAAGAACCTCTCGAAATTCAGGGCCAATATAAAATCTGTCACCAGAGGAATCTGTTGGTTTCCTATCATCGGTGAGAATTCTATAATTTAAAACATCTGTGATTTACAAGTCAGGAGACTAATATCTTAAATTCAGTGACTTAATATTCCTCTAAGTTGGCTGATATCAGCTTTACCCCCCATTTCTCTATTACTTTTGTTGTTTTTATTTTCAGATTTCATGTTCTATTTTTAAAGATCACTTTAAGTTCTTCAAGGGGGAAGACAGGGCATAAACTGAATAAAACAAACCAATTTATTTTCAAAATCTTTCAGCTCATATTGTTGACATTTTTTACTTACCTGGACTGTTAGCTCCAGGTCTTGTGTTATCTTTTGCATGTACTTCATCCGTCTACCAACAGGAAACGAAACAAAAGGGGTGGGGAGTGGTTAGGTAACACTTCAGAACAGGTGCCATTTTTTTAAAAACAAAATTATATTTACCTTTAAACTACATTTCAGACATACATCTTTATAACCTGTAGGCAAAACTGTTCTTCAGATTCAGAAAAACTCTAAGGCTAACCAATTTTAAATGTAATAATAAAAACACAAAGGTGGTTTTTAGAATTTTGTGTATTCACAATAAACATACCCTTATATAAAGGTAAATCTATTAACAGTTGGAAACTGATGCAATGGACGCATGAAATTTTCTTATAAAATAATGCCCATCGAGAAGACACTAAACTACTACTAAAAATAGAAATCACTGTACCTAAAATTAGATCTATAGATGAGGCCTGTCCAGAAAAAGTCCAGCCATTGTTAATATAACGAGAATGGTTTGTGTGACATCCATGTATCCTGGCAGCCAAGGAGAGTGGACTGGAATGCGCATTTGTGAACAATGACAACTTCACTGCACTAGGGCGGTAGACGCCATTGAGTGAGCATGTGTGCTGTGTGGCTGTCACGTTCAAAATGACTGAGTGAGCAGAGCAACGACTCTGCATCATATTCATTGTATTAAGTTTGAACATTCCTCCACAAAAGCTATCTGCATGACTCAGAAGGCCACTGCTACGGGCAACTGGTGATTGGCAGCTTCGTCATGACAATGCACCCACTCATGCATCACGTCTCATGCAGAGTTTTTTGGCAAAACATCAAATCACCCAGGTGACTTAGCCCAGCTACAGCCCAGATTTGACGCCCTGTGACTTCTGGCTTTTCTCAAAACTAAAATCACCTTTGAAGGGGAAGAGATTTCAGACCATCAATGAAATCGAGAAAATATGACAGGGCAGCTGACAGTGACTGGGCCCACTGTGAGAGGTCCCAAGGTGCCTACTTTGAAGGGAACTGAGGCATCATTATCCTATGTACAATGTTTCTTGTATCTTCAATAAATGTCTCTATGTCTCATAGTATATAGCTGGATACTTTCTGGACAGGGTTCATATACAGGTAACCCTATGTTATTTATAAAAATTGTATAAAAAGCAACTCTATATAGACACTTATTCCATGCCTTAAAGGCCTAAACTTTCCCTAAATTTTTGCTGGACTTCTCTTTACGTAGGTATAATGTCTGGGTGTTTTAAGCATCACTGAGAATCCAAGGTTATACTAGCTCATGAAAGCTTTATTCTATGCCCACGTTAACTTATGAAGCACTCACTCTAATGTGGTTTTTCCCAAGCCTTTCCCAGAGCTTGTCTGTTTTGGGATTCACTGGGACAACCACATGGTGCACAGTGTCTGGAACAGAGTCTTCTCCTTTCAAATCGACCCACGTGGGAAAGTGCATTATCTTCTCAGACAGCTTCTTTACATCAAAAGAATGCAACGTAGCAGAGCAAACAATCACCTAAAAACAGAAAAATCAAAATTTAGATAAAACTTTTATTTTATAATAATAATTCTACCTATGATACTCATGTGAGCCACAACATACACTAAGCCTGGAATCTGAAGACAAGTTTGATACCTCACTGTGGCAACAACTAATGGTGTGACTTCGTGCAGGCTACCCTTTCTGAGCTTCAGTCCCCTCACTGCCACAGAAATCATGACATCTATTCCTCAGAGTCCTACAAAAACTCAGTAAGATGAAAAGGTTTTAGAGATGTAAAATTATAAGTTTTAGATTTACCTAAAAACTCACAAGCTAATCTAAACTATATTTACTTTTCTCTCTTAAAACCTTCTACCTATCAAATTCTTCCTAAGGATGAGAAAAATAAGAGTAATACTTGAAGAAATAATTACTAAAGAAACTATTTTTCAAAAGCTCAAGATACTTTTTCTGAAAACAGGAAACAATACTCAGAGCCCGGAATATAAACTCCCGAATGTTCTGTAGAAAAAAACACTAAGAATTTTACTATAGTCTGCTGCAACACCTAAGTAATTTCCTGAATTCCCTTCTTTATTTCTAAAAGCAGCTTTTAAGACTGTTTTCTCTTTGTGTACTATTTAATCAAGTACTAAAGGAAACGTTTTATGGAGTAGTTAACATAATCAGGAAACACTAAAAGGAATGTAAATCAAAGACAAAACATTAACACATAATGATTATTTACACATATTTTAAGATGACTGGCTGGTTTTTTTTTTACCTAAAGTCTTTTTTTTTAAAGATTATATTTATTTTTTCTTTTTTTAGACAGAGAGGAAGGGAGGGAGAAAGAGAGGGAAAGAAACATCAATGTGTTGTTGCCTCTCACGCGCCCCCTACCAGGGACGTGGTCCATAACCCAGGGATGTGCCCTGAATGGGAATCGAACCAGTGACCCCTTGGTTGTCAGGCCAACACTCAATCCACTGAGCTATACCAGCCAGGGTTTTTTTTACCTGAAGTCTTTTTCCGTCAGAGGTAATCTGAGGAATCTGACTGTGAATCCTATTTATAAAGTCAGAGTAACCTTGAGAAAGAAGCCCATCCTGTAGAAGAAAAGAAAAGTTTTTAAATCATTATCTAAATATTTCTTTTCTAGAACAAATGTAAAATGTAAGATAGGGAAACATTCACACAGACCCATATTTTCTAAATGATTATTTTCTATTAAATATTTAAAGACAAATTATAAATTTAACTTTAAATCCCATGTGACTAAAATATGTAAAAGCTGACAATAAACAACCCAAAAACCATACTCTAGTATTCTAGAATAAATAAAGAGCCCCTATCACCTGTCCTAAAGTGTATGATTTTTTTTTTAAACATTTTATTTATTTATTTTTAGAGAGAGGGAAAGGAGGGAGAAAGGGAAAGAAACATCAATGTGTGGTTGCTTCTCATGCAGCCCCCACTGGGGACCTGGCCCACGACCCAGGCATGTGCCCTGACTGGGAATCCAACCAGCAACCCTTTGGTTCGCAGGCCGGCACCCAATCCACTGAGCCACACCAGCCGGGACAGTATGACTTTAATACGGAAAACAAAAACAAAAACCTGTTACAGGAACTATTTCAACTCATCTTGAAAACAGTTTAGAAGTATGTCTCAAATACATTTATGCCTTTTTATGCACTTCATATTTTGCAACCATGATATAAAAAATAATTTGTAACATGTAAAAAATTATGTACAAACATAAATAACTATTTTGAAAGAAAAACCTATGCATCTAGTAATAAGAGTAGTTTAATAAAAATATCCATATAACCATTAGACAGCCTTTAAAAATCTTTTACTACTACTAACATGAAATATGATACATTAAAAAGATTTCTTATATTCCTCAAAGCTTGATTTCAACTACATAAAATAATATTTACATAAATATAAGGAGTGAATAAAAATATACCAAACTGGTAACAATGATTATCTCTAGGTATCTGAATCAGAACTGAGTTATATTTTTAATTCATTTTTCATATTTTATCTCCAAAAATAAAAGCAAACGCTTTTAGAAAGCATAACTATATTTCAACATACGGCTTCATCGAGGACCAGGAATCTAACTTGGGATAAGTTCAGCTTTCCAGTTGACACCAAATCATCTAGTCTTCCCGGGGTGCCAACAACTATATCCACCTGAAAAATATCAAAAGAAGCTCCTAATGAAAACTGAAGAACTATTATGTCATCTTAAAGTAGCAACCAACAAAAAACAACCCTCGTGTTATCAAACTTGTATTTGGCTTGAGACTAATGTGAAGAACTTGGCCAGCTGAGTCTGATATCCTTAAACGTTACATACGGTCTAATATATAAAATTTGTACTTTTTGGGCAAAAAGCAGATGCATTTACAGGAACTCTGAAACTCAAACCCTGGTTCTACCACCCGGGCTGTGTCTTCTGGTTTGCCCGGTGACGCCCTCAGCTTTGCGAGCCACCGCAGCAGCTAGGAGATGGGGCACGTGGAAGGCTCAGCAGCGCTACAGGCGCAGACTGGCTGTTGCTGGCGATGGCGACAATCGGCCGTCCAGGAAAATAATAACTACTGCTTGCCAAGTGCTTATAATAAACAGGCACTGTGCTGACACTTTCTAAGTACTGTGCCATGTCGTGTTACCACTAAGGTAAACACTGCTATTATTACCCCTATTTTTAAAGGAGAAACTGAAGCTTAGAACACGGAAAGTCAAAGGCACTTGGGTGATACAAGAAGTGATGTCGAAACTGGGATTCAAATGTGAGAAAAGGTCTAATTCAAATAAGAACAAGTTTTACTGAACTTTTTATTATAAAACTTTCAAATACATACGAAGAGAACAACACTGAGCACAGTGAGAGCGCGGCGCGCCCACACAACTACCAGCGCTTCCCATCCGCCTGCCTGCACACATCTCGTAACCGAGCCCACAGGTGAGCGCCTAGGAGCCTAGGCTTTGAAGTGAGCTCCACCCGTGAGCTGTGGCGTCTCACAAGCCCTCATGCTCATCTGTGAAAATGGGGAAGAGCACCAGCTCCACGGCTATCATGAGGCCTGAATGAACAAATGAACGAGAGGCATTTAGGACAGCGCCTGGTTCCTTTCTAGAAAGCAGTCGATAAAGGTTAAGTATTTTTAAAGTGCCTTTGTGGATGGATGGTTGTGAACGCAAATGAGTTATTATACAAAAAAATCGTTCAATAGATTAGGCAAGACAAAACTTCCACTCTTCATTGATAAGCATGAAAAATCACTTCTACTCTCCGTTTTCTCTCCTCAGACTGAAGCAGCTTTCTCCTAACACATTTACCCTCCGGCCTCATTACTCCTGAACCCCAGCCTTTGAAAAGGCGGGGCACTGCGCTGCATGAACTTGCGAGTGGATCCCGTAAAGGCGCTCGCTGCCCACGGGAAAGAGCAGGCAAGTTTCTGGAGAAGCCACTTCATCGTGCTGGGGACTACCTGCAAGGCCGGCTCGCCCCAGAGGGCACCGTCTGGGACACCAAGGGAAGCCTGTTGCAGGTGTGGAGTCCGCTCCATGCCAAGCGCTGTGACAGGGGCTGGGCAGAGAGGCGAATGGAAGGCCACCCTGGTTCCACGTGTGACGTCGCTTTAGCACAGGATTCTAAACCACGGTGTGAGTTCCCTCCCTATTCGATTTCAGTAGGTAAAGTCGGCATGAAAACAGGCACAAGGTGGCTCAGGTTTAAACAAAAAAGTAACTCGGGTAAATAGGAAAAGCTTGAGGGAAATATTAATGTGACTTGTATAATGATGCCAGCTACTCCATGAGGTCTCTACTACACGTTGCATAATGCTGCAACTTCAGAGGATTTTAAAAAATTAAATAGTTCTACTCTAGCTCCAAAGCTGACTTCTGCCACAGCGTAAGACACAACAAAGGGCTCATGCTGAGCCAGAGGATAGTGGAAGATAACAGAAATAGAGACGATTAAGATGAAAAGAACAGAAAGAGAACACATCAGATCCCTTAAGCAGAATGAAACTGAATCCTACCAAGAAAGCTACAGAGCCACACTACCCTGACTCTGCCATTAGCTTCAGTCAATCCCACACTTTAGACATGACTGATGAAAGCAGATCTAATTCCCTAAAAGCTCTGTAGCTGAAAATGAGAGTTAAGAAATTTAATAACTTAGGAGGAAAATGG
>PVJD01011682.1:0-43957 GCA_004026545.1 Mormoops blainvillei | reverse complement strand
CTGGGAAAGGAACTTCCTACAGGTAGCAGGCCAACACCTCCACAGCCTCAGAAGTGCCTGTTCCTGACATGAGGCGTCTCGGGCAAAAGGAAAAATAATCTGTTGATTTTCATACTTAGTTGTAAATTTTCCCTGGTAGCAATCTGTGAGTTGTAAGTTGCCACTGATACTTTCTTTTCCCCTTATTCGGAGCTCTAAAGCTTCTTATAGTGAGAAACTTACATCAACACAGTTTGGAGAGAAATGACTTAAAATTCTTGTTCTCTTAAAGGTGTGATTATCAGAACACCAGTCCTCAGCCCTACCATAGGGGGTCTCCCATGTGCTTCCTTCCCTTAGAGTTTAAACACCCAACATTCCTTTGCAACATCCAGTTTTCCCAGGAAGGAGGAGGGAAGGACATCCCATTGCTGGTAAAGGGAAGAAAGACTCTGGGTGATGGACCCTGCAGATTTTGAAGTCCAAGTCACAAGCTCCAGTGACTGTGTTTGGCAGTCCAGGGATGAGATAGAGGCGGGATTGTTACCCACTTGCGCATCAGCTGGTGCTCTCCAAGGAATCGTAGAACACTGATGGCGCTGTCAGCAGCCACAGCGGAAAGCTCCAGAAACAGCCTCTGCATGTCGGTCTCTCGAGAGCAGAACACTCAAGAGTCCATGGCTCCTACATGCGGGGAGGTTTGGAAAGAGATGCATGTACTCGAGTGATTAAAGTATAACCTGAACTACTTCATTTTAAACTACGTGCATGTGCACAAATGTATGTGTGTCAGGAAGAGGGTTTTTCTTAATGGCTTTATTGAGGGTTAATGGACATACAATGAACTGCACATGTTTCAGATGTACAACTGGATAAGTTCTGAAATGTATGTACCAGTGGCACCATCAGCACAGCCAAAAGGGAACTTCTCCATCACCCCACAATTTTCATGTGGCTCTTTGCAACCCTTTCTTCCCTTCCACCTCATCTCAAGTAACCACTTACCTGCTTTTTGTCCCAGGTAAGTAGGTTGACAACAACTTAAAATACTAGTTAAGTCCAGCAGGCAAATACTGGGGCGGGGGGGGGGGCGGTTTGTAGGTTTAAAATTCTTCATTCCCAGAGAGAGATGGACAGAGGCCGAAACGTATGAAAGGCTGGTATGGGGCCAACACCTGGGGGTCCTGCCTCACCATAGCCCCAGCTTTGCTTACATGCCCTGGAGCCCCTGCCCACAGGACAGCCCCAGACAAACTACCAGCTTGACGGCAACCCTCACTGTCTCTCCTGGCAGGCTTCTTAACTCTGTGGACTCCTGGCCAGTGCTGGCACCATAACAACGAAAGCCAGCAATAGGATGTTTGAAGCAGCCAGGGCGACCTCACCTCTCGTCCCTCTGCCATCTAGCTGCTAAACAGGCACTCCCCTTCTCTCTCCTTTCTGCAGCTTCGCCCCTTCCAGCTCTGCTCCTCATCACACTTAACCTTTCCCCACTGGCTCTTTTCCCAGCCCATGCAGCCTCTGGAGCCCATGCGATTATAATTACTGCTTCTCCCTCCTCGGTCTGCTTGCAGAACTGAGACTCCGACTTGGATCTGCCCCAAGGACATCACACCTTCCCAGGAACCCACACCTATGTGAGCCACGTGGGGCTGGGTTGGGTGGCCACCTGGCTCTCCACTGCTACATCCAGGCCCATGCTCTTAATGGAGGAAGGATGTTCAGATATTGGGTAGCCATGGAAACTGTCCAGCATACATATCATGTCCTAGTTTAGGCAAATGACGATGAAGATAGTATTTTCCCACAAAATAGGCAATAACATCTGTGAAAGTGCATAGTTCATTCCTGGCACAAAATAGAGATCAGAAAATTAGGGTTTAGTGGGCATGTGTAGATTTCAAAAGCTCCTTGGGAGAAAGGTAAAGATTTCTTTAGCAGGACGCCAAAAAAGACTAACCCAAAAAGGGAAAGATCAATATATTGGATAATAGTAAAGTTAAGAATATTTCCCCCCAGTTTTAATGAGATATAATTGATGCATACCATTATGTGGTGACAGATGTTAACTTATGGTGGCAGTCAGTTTGCCATATGTATATGTATATATATATATATATATGTGTGTGTGTGGAAATACACGTATATATGCACATATATAAAATGTACAGCTGGAATTTATAGAGTTACAAATTATTTTCCTTTTGATGGGAACTTTTAAAATCTACTGTCTTAGTGACTTTCAAATATATGATAGTGTTGTTAATATAATCACCATGCTGTACATTACATCCCCAGAACTTATTTATTTTATAACTGAAAGTTTGTACTTTTTGACCACATTCATCCATTTCTCCCACCCCTTACCTCCCGCTTCTGGTAACCACTATCTGTTCTCTTTCTATGAGTTATTTTTAAATCCTGTCCTGAGGACACGCTTAGTGATTTGAGAGAGGGGGGAAGGGGGGAGAGAGAGGGAGAGAGACATCGATTTGAGAGACAAACATCGATCTGTTGCCTCCTGTATGCACCCCAACTGGGGGCTGAATGCACAATCTAGGCATGTGTCCTCACCTGGAATCGAACCCATGACCTTTCGGTTTATGGAACAACACTCTAACTAGGTCACACTGGCCGGGGTTCTATGAGGTTTTTTGTTTTTATTATTATTTGTTATTTATTATTTTATTAATAAAATAATTATTATTTTATGTAAGAGAAATAACAGTCTCTTCTGACTTACCTCAGTATAATGCCTTCAGGACTATCCAAGTTATCACAAATGACAGGATTCTCTTTTATAGCTGAATAATATTCCATTGTGTATGTATATCATATCTTCTTTATCCAGTCATCAGTCAATAGGTTGTTTCCGTGTCTTGGCTATTGTGAATAATGCTGTAATGAACATGAGAGTGCAGATATCCCTTCAAGATAGTGACTTTGTTTACTTCGGACATATACCCAGCAGTAGGATTGCTGGATCATATGGTAGTTTTAATTTTAATTTTTTTGAAGAACCTCCATACTGTTTTCCATAGTAGCTGCAGCAGTTTGCATCCTCACTGTCAAAGTACAAAGAGTTCCCTTTTCTCCACATCCTCACCAGCACTTGTTATTTCTGGTGCTTTCGATAATAGCTATTCTCTAACAGGTGTGAGGTGAAGTCTCACTGTGGATTTAATTTGCGTTTCCTGGTGATTAGTGATATTGAACCCCTTTGCATGTACCTGTTGGCCGTCTGAATGTCTTCTTTGGAAAAATGTCCATTGAGGTCCTTTCCCAATTTTTAATCAGATTATTTGTTTCTTTGCTGTAGAATTGCATAAGTTCCTTATATATTCTGGATATTATTAACCCTTTGTCAGGTGTGTGGTTTGCAAGTATTTTCTCCCATTGCGTAGGTTGCCTTTTCATTTTGTTTCTCACCTCAGTCACCATGCAGAAGCTTTTTTTGTTTTGTTTTGTTTTAGAGAGAGACAGAGAGAGGAAGGGGGGAAGGAGAGTGTGAGAAAGATCGATGTGAGAGAAAAACATCGATCGGTTGCCTCTCGTATGTACCCCAACCAGGGACCACAACCCAGGCATGTGCCCTGACCAGGAATTGAACCAGCGACCTTTCACTTTGAGGGACAATGCCCAAACAACTGAGCCACACCAGACAGGGTATGGTGCATATATATCTCTCAAAGGACTTGTTCCAGAATATGTAAAAAATTCCTTCAAATTAATAACAAAAAAAGCTGATATCCCAAAGGAAAAAAAGTCATAAAAGCTGAACAACTGGAAACAGATGATGGCAATGATTACACAACAATTTGAAAATACTAATGCCATAAAGTGTACACTTAAAATGATACGTTCTATGTTATGTATATGTTACCACAATAAATAGTCTAATTAATTAAACATAAGCATGCATTACACCAAATAAGGATGAAAGAGGAGGTATCCAAATGGCCAAAAAGCATTAGAATGCTCAACCTCATAAACCAGCGGACAAATTTAAACCACAGTAAGAAACCAATACATGCCAATCAGGATGGCTGAAATCAAAAGACCGTTAGTGGCAAGTGTTGGGGAGAAACTGGAAGAGTAGCTGGAATACACATCCATCGCTGGCGAAAATGTAAAATAGAACAGTCACTCTGGAAAACTCTTTAGCGGCACCCTCCGACGCTGAGCACTATTACCCAGAAATTCCACTCCTTAGGCAGAGGCCCAACAGAAATGTGCACATATTGTCACCAACGGTGTGTACTAGAATATTTATAGCAACACTATTCATTATAGTGCTGCAATAGTCCCAAATATCATTATAGTCCCAAATATCCATCAACAGGAGAATGGATAAACACACTGTAATATATTTACAAAAGAGATTCTTACGGTAATAGAAACGAATCTGCGTAGTTGGCGAATCTCACTAACAGTGTCATGCAAAAGAAGCCAGATGCAAAGAACATGTAATGTGTGATTCCGTTTCTGTGTAGTTCAAAACCAGGCAAAACTAGCCTGTGGTGTTAGAAGTACCCCAGCACTTGGAAGCGCTGTTTAGGGAAGGTGCCTCTGGTAGTATTCCACCTCTTGATCTGGGGATTGGTGAACCAGATGCATTCACTTTGTGATAATTCATCAAGCCGTACTCTTAGGATTAGTGACTTTTCTGGACATATATTACACTTCCCTTTTTTTTTAAGTTTATTTTTAAAAGCTCTTATTTAAAAGTGCTGTATTGTATTTAAAGCAAACAACTCTAAATCATCGTCACTTGCTCTTCAGATGCCATATAAAATAAGAAAAAACAGCCAAACCTGTATTAGACTGGTTTCCATGGAATAACCATACTCTCCATGCACCTCCCAAAGATACATGCATGCTCTATGACTATGAATAAAAGAGCACTTTGGATCCTGGACTGAATGGGTAAAAGGAAAGTGTCAGTCTTCAAATCAACAAATTGAACAATGAGTAAAATTGGGAAAAGCCAAGCAGGAAAAGATGAAACTGGCCATATTTTCTTTTGAATCTTTACTTTTACTTATGGGATAAAGGTCTTCAATCAGTTACAGAGATTTAAAGCTTGGTAAAGGAGGCAGAGCCAGAGTTGATCCCACGTGGACCTACCTACTGAGCATGCTCCTATGACCTGCTCTGGGCCAAGGGCAGGACAAGGGCAGAGTGCAGGTCAGGAGGCTGAGGCGCCTGACTTGGTTGGGATCATTGGCCTGCTGAGATTGCCTGTTCTATTCTGTTCAATTCTACATAGCAATTGCTTCATACCAGAAGCTACGCCAAGCCTTGGGGATTCAAAAATAAATTAGAGGTGGCTCCTATTCTCAAGGGCAGGAAGCTATGTAATATTAAAATTCAAGGCAATACTATGAATGCTATAAATAATACTATAAACAGACTATGACCCTGGACAAGTTGCTTACCCTCTCTGTGTCCCAACTTCCTCACCTATGAACTCAGAATAAAGATTGTAGCTCCTGCACTTCTGGCCAAGATGCCGGTGTAAGTAGATACACGTTGCTTCCTCACACAACCAAAAGGAGGAGAACAACAAATTTCAAACAAAAAATCAGAACTGCCAGAAAATTGAACTGCATGGAAGCCCGACAACCAAGGAGTTGAAGAAGAAATATTCATCCAGACTGGTAGGAGGGGCAGAGATAGCAGGGGCAGAGAGGACCCGTGGCAAGGCGGCATCTGGTGGACCAGGTGGGCAAGTTGGCAGCTGGCAGGGCAGAACCACATTCAAGTGGGGATAAACCAGGAGGAACAACTGGGGAGTGAGACACATCGCACAAGCCAGGGTTCTAGCACAGGGAAATAAAGCTTCAAAACCTCTGGCTATAAAAACCTGTGGGGTTTTAATTAAATACAGAAAGAAAGAAAAAAAAAAAAACCCTGTGGGGCTTGCAGGGGTGGGAGAAACTCCCAGTTACAGGAGAGTCTGTTGGAGAGACCCACAGGGTCCTAGAACATACACAAACCCTCCACGCAGAAATCAGCACGAGAAGGGCCTATTTCACTTGTGGATAATGGGGGACATGAAAAGTGGGGCAAGAGCTGAGCAAGCGGTATTGTTCCCTCTCTGACCTCTCCCCCACAGCACCAAATTCAGGGAAGGGGGTTGCCCTGTCCTGGTGAATACCTAAGGCTCCACCCCTTACAATGTAATGGGTGCACAGACACAAAGAAATATGGCCCAAGTGAAAGAAAAGATTGAACTCCAGAAAAAGAACTAAGCAATGAGGAGATAGCCAACCTATGAGAAGCAGAGTTCAAAACACTGATAATCAGAATGCTCACAGAAATGGCTGAGTACAGATGCAAAATAAAGAAATGAAGGCTATACAAAGTAAAATAAAGAAAAATATACAGAGAGCCAACAATGAAGGGAAGGAAACCAGGACTCAAGTCAATGATTTGGAACAGAAGAAAGAAATAAACATTAAATCAGAACAGAGCGAAGAAACAAGTAGTCTGAAAAATGGGGAGAGGCTGAGGAACCTCTGGGAGAACTTTAAACATTCCAACATCTGAATCATAGGGGTGCCAGGAAGAGAAGAGGAAGAGTAAGAAACTGAAAACTTACTTGAAAAAAATAATGAGGGGGTACTTCCCCAATCTGGTGAAAGAAATAGACATGCAAGTCTAGGAAGCTCAGAGTCCCAAAGAAGTTGGATCCAAGGAGGAACACATCAAGACACATCTTAATTATATTACCCAAGATTAAAGATAAGGAAAGAATCTTAAGAGCAGCAAGAGAAAAGGAGACAGTTACCCACAAAGGAGTTCCCCTAAGCCTATCAGCTGATTTCTCAAAACAAACCTTACAGGCAAGAAGGGATGAGAAGTATTCAAAGCCATGAAAGACAAGGACCTACATCCAAGATTACTGTATCCAACAGAGCTATCATTTAGAGTTGAAGGGCAGATAAAATGCTTCCCAGACAAGGTAAAGTTAAAGGAGTTCATCATCTCCAAGCCCTTATTGTGTGAAATGTTAAAAGGACTTACCTAAGAAATAGAAAATCAAAACTCTGAACAGTAAAATGACAACAAACTCACAACTATCAATGACTGAACCTAAAAACAAAAAACAAACTAAGCAGACAACTAGAGCAGGAACAGAGTCACAGAAATGAGAATCACATGGAGGTTTGCAGGGAGGGAAGGGGGTGAATGGGAGTAAAGGTAGAGAGATTAAGAAGCATAAATGGTAGGTACAAAATACAAAGGGGGATGTTAAGAATAGTATAGGAAATGGAGAAGCCAAAGAAATTATATGTACAACCCATGGACATGAAGTAAGGTGGGGGGTGGGTAATGCTGGAGGGAGGCTGGTGCAGCGTGGAGGGGGATAAAAGGGAGAAACAAATGGGACAATTATAATAGCAGAATCAATAAAATATACTTAAAGAAAAAAGACAGTAGCTCCCTCACAGGGTAGTAGCGATGAAATGAAGTAAAACACATAAAGCAGTTAACCAGGTGCCCAGCACACAGTAATGGCTCAGTGCATGACTTTGCTACATGACTAAAGATGATGACCAGACCATGGTTATAATGATGATGAGGGCACCCAGGATGCTATGGAAGCATATAGACCCAGACTGGAAATTCAGGAGATCATAAAGACTGGATAGTTTGAGAGGATATGGCAGAAAGGAGGACAGAAATCAGAGTAGCTGAGAAAGTCTCTGAAGCATGAGACAGCGCAGGGAGCACAGGCAGCCCCCCGCATTCATCTGAGGTGGAGCTGGAGTGTGGACCACGGGGCAGAAGGATGGGGTCTGGAGCCGGGTCCTCAAGGTCCTCGTGTACCAAAGCAGTGAGCTGTAATTTCATCCTGTAAGTGACAGGGAGCCACTGCAGGGATTTAAAAAATATATCTTTAAGTAAAATCAGCAGAATTTGGTGTTTGATTGGTTATGGTTGAAGGAGAGAGGAATCAGTAAAGGCTCCTGAGTTTCTAGATTGCAAAAAAGGAATGCATGCCACTGGAAGCGGAGGACATGGGAGGATCAGGGGTGGTCCTGCATTTCATTTTGAATGGGTCGAGCTTGAGTCGCCTTTAGAACAGTCTATAGCAAATGTCCAGCAAGCAGCTGGCTGCTCCCACCTGCGACTCAGGGAGATTGAGGAGATGTGAGTGTGTAGGTGGTGTCAGAGCAACGCGAGAGCCACCCAGGGAATGCGTGTGGAAGGGTAGGTGGTGGTCATCTGCGAGCACCAGCACTGGGGCAAGCAGAAGAAGAGGGGCCCCTGCTGGGGCTTCAGGAGGAGTAACAGGACTATCAGGGAGAGCAGAGTATGGTGCTCAGGGGAGGACGAATAAGATAGGGACCAAAAAGGACCTTGTGTTAGTTAGCTTGGGAGAATATTTGTATGTATTATTTGCATTTTTGTGCTTAGCTTTTCCACAAATGCTATTGTGTGTCTAGGCAGTGTCAGGGGTGCTGCAGTTTGGGGCACTCTGCTGCTCTCCGACACACAGTTAGGCCCTTCTCTCGAAGCTGGGAATGGCCCTCCCTGCTGTCTTTTTTTGTCTGGGGTCTCCTGCCAATCTGCGGAAGCAGACCCATCGCCTCCCAAAGTCCCCACCATAGAGGTCCGAGTGCCTTGCGAGTCTGAAGACAAAAAAACAAACTTACTCTCAGCTGGCCACTGGAGTTCCAGATAATTCTGAATGAAAACAGCAGTTGAAAATGGAAAGGCTTTGCAAACTGCAGCTGATTATTCACTGGCTGTCTTCGGTTTTGGCAGGAATACTTGAAAATCTGCTGCTCAAGCATCCAAGGGAGCAGTTGAAAGTGAGGGGGAAGCTTGGGCCAAGTGGCTGGACCCCGGCCCGCCCCTCTCACAGCCTCGGGCCCTATTTGGCTGAGACTGAGGAAGTTCGGGCCCTGAAGCCAGCCTGCAGCAGTGGATGGAGGCAGCTTCAGTTCCGCTGAACTTGGCCGTGTGTTATCCTGAGGCTGGGATAATCTGATGTCTAAATACTTGGAGCCAGTTACAGCATTTGGCTCTGGGGGCCTGGGGAGCTGAGACTACTTTTCAGGCACACCAGAAATGTCTGCATTGTTTCTCAAATGGGTCAGCAGACTGCTCTGGGGGCCAGGTCTTTGATGGAATGGATTTTGGATGCAAATCAAATATTTAAGTGGATGTTTTCCCTCTCTGGCAGGACCATTCCGGCGGTCCTGTAGACTTGCTTTTACATAAAATTCTGGTTCCTTTAAATATGTCTTTTTTTTTTTTCTTGACTGTGCCAGAGGCAGAGCAGTAGCTGCACTTGAAAGCCCAAAGGCAACGGGTTAGTCACTAGAGGAGGGGAGCAGGCCCCCTCAGCTAACCCTCTTGGCTGCAAGCGCACTTGTGTTGTTTGCCTACTGGCTCCGTGTGGTTATCTATTGTTTAATCACATGGGCTATGGGTTTATGCCAAGAGGCAACGGGTCGTCCATTATATTTTAGGGAAAAAAGAAGTAAGACAAATTTATTCACTTCTGTCTATTTTTTAGCTTCCGGAGCCAAGTGAAAAAGCACTTTAGGGATGTTTATGAACATCCCAAAGTACTGTGAAATAACCAACTTGATAAAGATACACATTCTACCTAAGACAATTCTACGTATTTCAAATGGCTTCCCTTCCTCCCCCCTCTTTATATATGTAGACCCCAGAAAAGTTCCCCAAGTTGTTCTGAGATCTGGGCCTGGACCATGGGCCTGCGTCCTGGCATGTTATTGCTAACACATGAACACAAGGGGCTGCTGGAAGGACATTTCCAGACAGGCGCAGGAATTCGGTAACTTCCCTCCCAAGGAATCCAAGGAACCCTGATGGCCAAAGCTCACTGCAACACTTGGCAAGAGCAGGTGGGGCATTTTCCTCCAAGGATAGGATCCAGGAAGGAGCTGGGGGCTACTCCTGTCACCCAGGCTGCTTCTCTATTGCCCTGCTGAGGCCTGGAGCCCCCCTTCCAAGCTGAGCCCCGCCGTCCACGCCTTGAGGGGCCCTAATCCAAGAACCCTGACCCCCTTCTCCCTCTATCTCCCCACCCATTGTGTAGTCAAGTTTTCCCGTGGCCACTCGTTCTCTGCTCCATATATTGCTAGAAGTACACAAAGCCAGTGTGCCCCTCACACTCCTCAGCAAGAGCATCAGACGCACAGCAAGCGTGTGAACTCCTAGCTCATATCCACGGTCAAGGTTCTGCCTTGGCACAGCCCGAGCATCAGCTCTGAGCTCAGCTCTGGGGAGCAATGTCACGGAGTCAAGGCATGCAGCCCCTGATGTGCACCCAGAGAGGAAGCATCACTGAAGCCCACAGCCACGGGAATAGAAGCTAAAGAGAAGTGTGAGGAACAGACCTGCTGAAAAGGGACGTTATTAGTGTCCCCGTTTCCTCATGGGGTCATGAGGTTATTGGGAAAACCAACAGAGTAATGCCTCCATCTCCATGTACTGCAGGCATTGTTCAGAATTCAGTCCTTAGATACTACGTGTTGATCGGCACAGCATGCAGAAGAAAAGTCCAAGAAGACGCCGAGCATCCTAAACCCAAACTTTTTGAGGTGGGATGAATCCTGGGGTCAGCAGGGTCTCCCTTTAAAATGTACAGTCATGGGATATAAAGTACAGCACAGGGAATATCATCAATAATGTTGTAATAGCTGTGTGGGGTGCCAGGTGGGTACTAGACTTATTGGGCTGATCACTTCATTGCTTATATAAATGTCTAATCACTATGTTGTACACCTTAAACTAATATAATATTGTATGTCAACTGTAACTGAAAAATAAAATAAAATAAATAATATAAAAATAAATACAATCTGAGGGTCTGGGATAGTTTGGAAACTAGAACTCTTGTTTAATAAGTAGAGAGTTTCATTTTTGCAAGATAAGCAAGCTCTGGAGATCTGTTGCACAATAACAATATTCTTCAGATAAATACCCAGACGTGGTATTGCTTATTTGTGCCAACTCTATTTTTAATCTTTTGAGAAAACTTCATACTGTTTTCCATAGAGACTGTACCAATTTACCATCCCACTAATAGTGTACAAGAAATCCCTTTTCTTTTTTCTCCACATCCTCCCTAACATTTGTTATTTATTGATTTTTTTTATGCTAGCCATGCTGAATGCGTGCTATTGCCTTGTGGTTTTGATTTTTATTTCTCTTATGATTGGTAATGTTGAGCACCTTCTCCTGTGTCTGTTGGCTATATGTGTGCCCATTTAGGAAAAATGTCTGTTCAGATCCTCTGTCCATTTTTTAATTGAATCGTTTGATTTTTTTTTTTTTTTTGGTGTTAAGTTGTGTGAGTTCCTAATATATTTTGGATTTTAACCCTTTATCAGGTGTTTCATTGGCAAATATCTTCACCCATTCAGTAGGTTGTCTTTTTGTTTTGTTAATGATTTTCTTCACTGTGCAAAAACTTTTTAGTTTGATGTAGTCCCATTTGTTTATTTTTATTTTTGTTGCCCTTGCTAGAAAAGATATATCCAAAAAGATATTGCTGAGAGTGATGTCAAAGAGTTTATTGCCTATGTTTTCTTTCATGAGTTTTATGGCTACAGGTCTGACATTTAAGTCTTTAATACATTTTTAGTTCATTCTTATATATGGTGTAAATAAATTGCCTGGTTTCCATTTTTTTGCATCTATGTACAGTTTTTCCAACCTCTTATTGAAGACACTATCTTTAACCCATTGTATAGTCTTGTCTCTGTTGTCACAGATTAATTGACCATATAAGTAAGGATTTATTTCTGTGTTCTCTATTCTGATCCATTGATCTATGTGTCTTTTTTTATGCCAATACCATGCTGTTTTGATTACTATAGCCTTGTAGTGTAGTTTGATAACAGGTAGCGTGGTACCTCCAGATTTGTTCTTTCTCAACATTGCTTTGGCTATTTGGGGTCTTTTTGATTTCCATATATGTTTTAGGTTTAGTTGTTATATTTCTGGGAAGAATGCCATTGGTATTTTAATAGGGATTGCATTGAATCAGCATTTTGCTTTAGGTAGTAAGAACATTTTAACAATATTAATCCTTCCAGTCCATGAGTGTGGTATATCCATCCATTTATTTGTATCCTTTTTAGTTTCTATCTTCAGCGTCTTATAGTTTTCAGAGTATTGGTCTTTCACCTCTTTGTTCAAATTTATTTCTAGGTATTTTTATGCTTTTTGATACAATTGTAAATGGAATTGTCTTCTTAATTTCTCCTTCTGATCAATTGTTATTGGTCTATAGGAATGCAATGAATTTCTGTATATTGATTTTCCATACTGTGACCTTACTGAATTCATTTTTTAGTTCTAATAGTTTTTTGGTGGAGTCTTTAGCAGTTTCTATATATAGTATCATGTCATCTTCAAATAGTGACAGCTTTACTTCTTCTTTTTCCATTTGGATGTCTTTTATTCCTTTTTCTTGTCTGGTTGCTGTGGCCTTGACTTCCAATACTATGTTGAATGGAAGTGGTGATAGTGGGCATCCTTGTCTTGTTTTTGATCTTAGATGAGAAGCTTTCAGCTTTTCATCATTGAACATAATATTATCTGTGGGCTTGTCATATGTAACCTTTATCAGGTTGACATTTGTTTCCTCTATATCCACTTTGTTGAGATTAATTTGCTTTTTTAAGAAGAACATAAATATATTGGCTTAGGGCCCACCCATATGATTTTATTTCACCCTAGTTTACCTTTTTAAAGGCCTTATCTCCAAATACATTCACCTTCTGAGTTACAGAAGCTGATGAGTGGGGAGTTAAGACTTCAGCATAAGAATATTTCGAGTCACAATTCAGCCCATAACAACCACCTCCCTCCAGCAATATCCTGATGATCGTCCTTACACTGACCTTGTTCACCAAGTGGAACCTCTGAACTTTAGGGAAATGTCCAGAGATAACCTGATAGGACTTTGAGATGGTCAATCTTGACAAGCCCAGGGCTGTCAGATGAAGAGCACTTCCCCAGCACTTCCCCTCTAAATAAAGTTTAAACATTCGCCAATAATTTTTCTGTCCCAAAGTGTTACAGACAGTGAAGAGCTTCAGTTTGGAATGATTAAGAGTTCCAGAGATGGATGGTAATAATCACAAAACAATAGGAATGAATTTAAGACCACTGAACTGTACAATTAAAATGATTCAGATAGTAAATTTTGTTTTTTATACACACACACACACATATATATATACACATATATATATCCACAATTAAAAAAAAAATGTTAGAGATGAAGAAAGGTTAACACCAGGGCCACTAGTTTAGCACATTAGCAGATGAACCAAAGGCTACAGATTTTTGCTCCTGTGAACTTCCTGTTCAACTTGATTGTATTTACTTTGAAAAAAATTTTACCCTATCTTACATATCTTCAAGTGTCCTAGGTCATTTATTGCTCAGCTTCTCAAATTTGTCTTCAGCACCAGAGTTGGATTGGGAGCAGGTCTTTGGAGTCCAACAGTGGGTCAAAGCCAGATCTACTGAGAACCAGATGTGTGACCTGGGCCAAGTTACTTCACCTTCTCATCTGTAAAGTGGAGATATTAATACCTACTGCTAGAGTTTTGTGAATATTAAACAAGTTAATAGGTGTGTTAGTAAGCTAAATCTTACTAGCTATAGCACCTTAAAAGCAAAGAATATTAAATTAATAAGTGTTACACTTATTGATTAGTGTAACAGTCGGAACATCACCATTGAAAATTTCAAAGCGAAGAGCTATAATCACAATTTGAAATTCTAATTGGTGAGCTCTGCTAATTAGTCTGAGAAGGGAAAAAGGATGCTTCTCAGACAAAGATTATCACACAGTGCCTGGTACTGCTACTTTCGTGGTTCCCAGTGAAGCACGCCTGCCAAGATTCACGCCCATGTATATTTTCCCACGTTGCCTTAGGGCTTAACCATGAGACTAACTTTGGTCAATGGGCCATTAACAAATATATAAAAATTGGAAGCTTGGTAAGCACTGTTACATCGGGGCATGTCTTTTTGGAATGTTCCTTCTTAGAGCCCAGTCACCATGCTGTGAGGGGGTCCAAGCAGCCACACAGAGACACCCATGTAAGAGAGAACCAAGGCCTCTGACCAACGGCCCGTCGTCCTCCACGCCATGAGCAGCACAGGCTGCCAGCCACGGGAGTGAGGCCGTTTTGAATCCTCTAGCCAACCCACCATTAGGTGAAACAGAAGACCCCTGGGCAACTGCCAATGTCATGAGAAATAATCAGTTGTTATTTAAATAATAAATTATTAAGCCAATTATTAATTGGCTTAATTGGAGTGATTTGTTACCTAACAATAGATAACTGAAGTAATTCCTTTGCATCTTTGCTATCTCATTTTTTTAAAGTTTTTTTTTTTAAGATTTTATTTATTTTTAGACAGAGTGGGAGGGAGGGAAAAAGAGAGGGTGAGAAACATCAGTGTGTGGTCGCCTCTCGCACACCCCTCACCGGGGACCCTGCCTGCAATCCAGGCATTGCCCTGACTGGGGAATGGAACCAGTGACCCCCTGATTTGCAGGCCGGTGCTCAATCCACTGAGCCACACCAGCCAGGACACGCAATCTCATTTTGATAGTCAAACGTGAATAAAGAAATTTGAGAGAGAGAGTATACTTTTGTGTTTAAAATCTCCAGCTATGAAATCAAACAATTTGTAATTTTTGTGTCACAGCTTACTTCACCATGCAGTCTTGGGAAGGTTACTCAATTTCCCTAATCTTATCTGCAAGACATAACACCTGTTTTTTAAGTGTCCTTAGTGGGCATTTAGTGATGGAATGTGTATATAAAATGCTTAGCCTTTCTAAACACACAGTAAGTGCTCAGTAAATGTCAGCTGTTATTATAAAATCAAATATACTGTCTGGTACTTTTATTCTGAGAACTTTCGACTAGATTAAAAATAAAGCAGAGACAGAGTTTATTAGTTGAAAAGCAGAAACAGGCTTTGGAATTTCACAAGGTACTTTTTGCCCACAACCTTCCCTCAGCAACAGAGAGACCAAGGCCTGTTAGAGGCCTAGAGAAACATGGCAAATCCTGGCTGCTGCTGGACCCCAGAGCCTGCCCTGCTTTCTCAAGCCCTGCAAATCTCATCCGGGTTTCTCACCCAGAAGGTTGTATCAGATAGCATGGCCCAAAAGCCAAGAAAGTCACTACGATTTTACCAAATGCACTGCCTTGGGTCTGCCAATTGTTATTTGAAATAAGAGCCAGATGTGAGCTCTTTTTTCATTTGTTGAGGGAAAGAAAGAAAGTCTGCAGGAGTATACCTTTTCTCTGTGCCTTTTTTGTCCCCAGAAAGGGCTCACAGGTGCTGAAAGAGTGATAGCCCAGATGTCGCATCCCTGAATTTCTTTCCGGTTCCACCTTTGCCATTGAGGCTGTCCCTGCCGATGGTGCTCAAGCGCTGGTGACAGATTTCAGCAGTTCTTTCACACTCAGCTGCTGCTGCAGCCTCCTGCTCTCATCCCCCCTTCTGTGGACATTAAAAGAGGAAAAAAAAAATCAGTCCTATCCTAAGTCCAACCACCTTTCCCCATGAGTCTTCCCTGTCCTAAAATAAAGACAATCATTCTATGAGAGCAAAAGCATTCCATAAGTAGGGCACAGGGCTATAATTAAGAAAATGATTATTTTTATAAAGTACACTTGACCCCTGAACAACATGGGGCAGGGGGTTAAGGACACTAAGCCCTGTGCAGTCAAAAATCACACATAACTTTTAACTCCCCCGAAGCTTAACTACTAATAGCCTACTGTTCACCGAAAGCCTTATCGATAACATAAACAGTCGATTAAGACATATTTTGTGTGTTATATATATTACGTATTATATTCTTACAATAAAGTAAGCTAGAGAAAAGAAAATGTTAAGAAAATTATAAGAAAGAGAAAAATACATTTATAGAACTGTGCTGTGTTTATAGATACCATAAGTTTACATCATCTATTTACAAGATGAATCCTGTCTGTCAGTACCTACTGAAGTACGTACTCAATATTGTCCGATATGATACAAAAACACTGTAGATGTTATGTATATTACTAACACTAGAATCAAAAATGAAAAGATAATGTGAAAAAGAAGTACATATTTATTGTAGGTATAACAATTTACGCATTGATAACGAGGAATGAGCAATCTGCTTTCAGGTAATCTGCCTATAAGCTAATGAATGAATCATTATAAAATGTTTATGACATACAGTATTACAGCCATATTTATAATATGGTATTAAAAACATCATTACATTTTTAAAAAATATGCTCACCTGTGATGATAGGTTGATACACAATATTTGTGAGAGAGAGAGAGGACATTCTGTTAGTAATGTAATTCTTCTAATGCAAAGTTATGAAACAGTAAGGAACGAACGCATTATTAATCTTACATTCAGTATCACTCACCTTACACCTAGGTAAAGATAGGTTTTCCACTTCTATACAAGTCTCACACATAATATTCTACACACAATCCTCTACATGATGATTGCACAATGACTACTTAGGCGATAGTGACAATGACACTAAAATGTACAATTACTAGATTTTCACCTGAAGACACTCACACACATGCCCCACAGATGTCTATTAAATGCACAGCATGATGGTTATTTACTATTCATTAAGCGGAAGTGTATCATAGGGCCTCCCTCCTTGTCTTCACAGTGCATAGGCTGAGGACGAGGAGAAGGAGGAGGAAGGGGCTGGCCTTGCTTTCTCAGGGGTGCAGAAGAAGTGGAAGGGGAAGTAGGAGAGGCACACACAGTCAGTGCACCTTTGAATACATAGAAATTTCTGTCTATTTTGTTTGTTTTTGTTTCTCTAAAAATGTTTCCATATGGTACCAATCTTTCTTCCACCATTTGCTTTAGTTTCCGTGCCTGTGTCATGGAAGGGTCCATGTTTGTAAAAGAATCACAGACAGTCTTGCATAATCATGACCCTTCTACCAGACTGTCTGATACCAGTGTGTCTTCTGGCTCTACTCCTTCTGCGTCTTCATCCTCATTGGTTGGCACTGGTTTGGAAGCAGTCATCTCCGTGAAGTTGTCTTCTGTTAATCCCTCAGGTGTGGTGTCTCCTAGCTCTCGAATTTCTCCAAGACCCGCACCCTGAAACCCTTCACCCCCTCCACCTTTTTTTTTGCCATATCTATATCCACAACCTCTTCCATGATTTTCCTGATTGGCTCTGTTGTACATCTTGTGAAGTTGTGCACAATGCCTGGACAGTTTTCTCCAGCAGGAATGTATTGTTTCGGGCTTGACGGTTTGCATGAATTTTTCTATAGCAATGATGGTATCTTCAATGGTGTAATCATTCTAAAATTTCATGATGTTCTCTCTATTGGGGTTCTCTTTCCTGGCACTGACAATCCTTTCCACAGAGTACTGTAAAGTCTGAAGTGTCCTTATAACCCCTCTAAGGGCTGAATTAGAGACATTGTGGTAAGGGACAGGTTGATCCCTTCAACATCCTCAGTATTGAACTCATGGGGTTCTGGGTCATCAGGGGTGTTGTCCAATATCAAAAGAACTCTGAAAGGCAGTCTCTTACAGGTAACGTACTTCCTGATTTCAAGGACAAAACATCGATGGAACCAATCCAGGAAAAGTGTTCTTGTTATCCAGGCCTTCATGTTGTAAAACAAGCAAAAGACTGGCAGTTGGTGTTTAAATTTTCTCTCCAAGGCTCAGGGGTCAGCAGTATCTTTATAGATAAGGGCGGTTCTGATCCAAAACCTGACTGCATTTGCACAGAACAGAAGACTTAGCCTCTCCCCTCAGGCCTTAAATCTTGGTGCTCACTTCTCTTTCTTACTAATAAATGTCTTGTGTGGCATTTTTTTTTTCCAGAATAGGAAAATTTTGTCTGCATTAAAAACATGTTCAGGTAGATATTTTTCTGCTCAATGATTTTCTTAATAGCATCTAGGAATTTATCTCCTGCCTCTTTCTTGGTCAGCCGAAGCTGCTTCTCCTGTTATTTTCACATTTTTAAGTCAAATTTCCTGCTAAAATTATCAAACCATCCTTTGCTGGCATGAAATCCTCTGGCTTTAGATTTTTCACCTTCCTTTCCTTCAAGTTGTCATATAATGACTTCACTTTTATTTTGAATCATATTAGAACTTATAGATACTCCTTTCTTAAAGCAATCCTGCACCCACATAAAAGTTGCATTTATAATATAAGATTTTAAAAACATTTCACAAAAAGTACAAGGTTTTCACAGTTGCTGGTGAATTCACAGAAGCTGGGACCACTTCACGAATTTCCTTTTCTCTTTTAACAGTGGTCCCTCTGCTGTGTTTGTTCACCTTGAAATGGTGGGCAGCTGCAGCTGCAGTCTTCAATCTATAGTACATATCAAGCAATTCAGTCAACTTCTTAAAATGTCATGACTTTTCTCTGTTTCTTGGGGGCACTTCCAGCATCACTAGTGGCACTTTGTATAGGTCTCATGGTGTTATTCAAGGCTTACAGTGTCGCATTGAACATGATGGAAAAGACACAAGAACCATGAGAGCTCATTTTACTGCAATACAAAATTTCCTGGAGAGATGAACTGCTCACTTGGAAATGATTAGCATCACACGGCATCTTAAGCAGATACTCAAAACACTTGAGCTCACTGCAGTAGCAACAGGAGGAGGCTATAAAATCCTCACGGCAGTACAGTATGTGCTCCAGTTAATTTTACACAATTATGGTTTAGTACTGCATCTTTACTTTTGCTTACATTTTTCTTTATTGCACATGGCACTGTGTGTGGTCTGTGTTAGTGTGCATAAGTTCTGATAAATTAAAATTTTGTAACAGATATGTGCATATTTTATGGTAGTAAATGGAGAAATAGACTAGTACTTATGCATTCATGATGTAACTAAATTTTTCTTAATTTTGTTTTTTGTTTTTTGTTTTGATTTTAGAGAGAAAGGAAGGGAGAGAGAGAGAAACATTGATCGGCCACCTTCCACACATGCCCCGACCAAGAAGAGAACCTGCAATACAGGTATGTGCCCTGACCAAGAATCGAACCCCCAACCTTCTGGTGCCAGGAAGGTGCTCCAGCCACACCGGCAAGAGCATTTCTTAATTTTTTGGATATTTCTAGGCCACAGAAAAATTTCATCTGCAAGTTTTCTCAAATTGTCACGATTCTCCCCCAAATTTTCCAATATATTTATTGGGGGAAAAATCTGCATATAAATGCACCCATGCAGTTAAAACCCATGGTGTCCAAGGGTCAACTGTAATTCAGCCTCCTAAGAAAAGTTTTCCATTCGTTGTTAGAGAAAAATGGCTTTTATTAAGCTCTAGCCAAAGAGAATTGGTGTTCTGTTGAGCAACCACTTTCCAAACTGGTAAGCTGGGGCCCAGGGGCTGAGGCAGCAGGGCTGAGATATAGCAGCTCCAAGACCAGAAAGTTCCCAAGTGGCTTTCCTCCCCTGCAGAAAGGTCCTAGCTGACCTGAGACTTCCTCCAGTCCAGCACATTCATTCATCTCCTTCGGCTATAACAGTCTACTATGCCAGCTTGAGCCCAAAATGAATGGGGTCAAGGTCCTTCTGAAATGTCTTTTCCTCAAAAGCAGAAGTTGTGTTATCAATTTGTTCTGTCCTCACAGTCCCAACAAATAACCACTGAGTGTAAACCAGATGCTCAGTAAACATTACAGCAGACTAAAGTAACTCATGAAGGCGTATGATGATTAAACATGACTGGATCATGGAGTGCCCAGATATTTATCTAAACATTATGTCTGGGTGTGTCTAGGAGGAGGTTTCTGGATGGGATTAGCATTTGCACTGGTGGACTCAGTAAATCAAATTGCTTTCCTCAATGTAGATGGGGCTCATCCAATCCACTGAGGGCATGAGTAGAACAAAAAGGCTGAGAAGAGAGAATTTGCATCCCATCACTTGACTGTTGACCCGCCTTTGGATCGGGACTTATACCATTGGCTCTCCTAGTCGTCATGTTTTTGGACTCAGGCTGAACTACACCACCAGCTCTCCTGGGTCTCCAGCTTGCAGATGATGGGTGTCACGGACTTCTCAGCCTCCGTAATTGTGAGAGCTAATCCACGCTAATAAATATTTGTAATAAATATATTTATTATGTATAATATGTAATAGGGGGTCCCAAAAAAGGAAATTATTTATAGAAAATTGTATATTTATTGTTACATATTTAAACTTCAGCCTTCTTCAAAGTAATCTCCATCTGATGCAATACACCTGTTGAGACATTTCTCCACTGCTCAAAACAATTTTTGAACTCATCAATTTTGATGCCTTTTAGTGCTTCTGCCATTTTTTGTTTCACCTCTTCCACATCGGCAAGACATTTCCATTTGGGGACTTTTTTCATCTGGAGAAACAAACCAAAAAAAAAGGCACTTGGGGCGAGATTGAGTGAATAGGGAGGGTGGGGCACTGGGGTCAATGCAGTTTTTGGTGCAAAACTGCTGAATGCTCAGCGCCGTGTGGGCAGGTGCGCTCACAAACCACCCACCATGAAATGGGCAAACACATTGTCTTTGAAAAATACTCACTGCAGCCGAACGCAGCCTCTCACAACAACGCCAGCTGGTACACTACGCTGATACAGATGGGCTCCTAGAATACTCACCTAGCGGAGGAAACCTGTACTACAACAGGCACACCCTCCAGGAGAAAATTCTGGGTTTTGGGGGCTCCCCCCTTGTATATACAGTTGACCCTTGAATAACATGGGATTAACTGCACAGGTGCACTTTTATGCAGGTTTTATTTCCATTAACCTGTGCAGTTCAAACCCAGGTTATTCAAGTTTCAACTCTATCATTGAAAACTCTTGTATTTGGAAGGCCAGCTGTAGTTATACACAGATTTTCAACTGCTCAGGGGGTCAGCACCTCTAACGTTACTCTGAGTTGTTTAGAGGTCAAATACTCTTATACAAGGTCTGTCCAGAAGGCATCCAGCCATGTAGTATGAAAAATAGAGACATTTATTGAAGAAGATACAAATACAAGAAACATATATAAGACAACGACACCTCAGTTCCCTTCAAGGTAGGCACCTTGGGACCTCACACAGTTCTCCCAATTGCCATCAGCTGCCCCATCATATTTACCTGAATCTCATCAATGCTCTGAAATCTTTTCCCTTTCAAAGGTGATTTTAGTTTTGGGAAAGACCAGGAGTTGCAGGGTGCCAAATCGGGGCTGTAGGGGACTGAGTCACCTGGGTAATTTGATGTTTCACCAAAAAACTCAGCGCGAGATGTGATGCATGAGCAAGTACATTGTCATGGAGGCTGCCAGTCACCAGTTGCCCACAACTGCAGCCTTCTGAATCACCCGAATAGTTTTCACAGAGGCATGTTCAAGCTTAACACAAAATTTAATGCAGATTCATTGCGCCTCTTGCTCATTTTGAATGCGGCAGCCACACAGTGCACATGCTCACTCAATGGCGTCTACCGCCCACACTGACTAGTGCAGTGAAGTCATAACCGTTCACACATGTGCATTCCAGTCCATTCTCCTTGGCTGCCAGTTTACATGGATGTCAAGCAACTGTTCTCGTTATATGGCTGGTCTATATGGACAGGCCTCATATCTCCTGTTAGTTCTATCTCTCTAGAGAATCCAGAGAGCTTTGTAGTGAAAATGACACATGGGTTTAAAGGAACATACTAGAAGGAGGAAGAAAAGCCCATGTCAGGAAAACAAAACAAAACAAACAAACATTTCTTCAGTTATAAGAGATGAAAATAATCATCTTTAACCTCTGGTCACTTGTTCAGAAAAAGGTGGGTCACACTTAACTTTCTGCTAAATAATTAAATTTGATCTATCTATTAAGATATATACAGCAGTAACTTTGCACCCAAAGGATAAACATTTGGATACAAATTTATCCTAGTCTGGAGTCTGAAGAATATGTTTTCAGTGGTCCCTCTGGTCCCCAAGTCCCAGCAAATTACATGAGAAGAATGTGAGCACAACCTTAGTTCCTTAAAGGGGTTGCTTCTGGTATAGCTTTTTTTGTCTGTTACTGCGTTACTGTTCCCTCTGCTCCAAATTTAAGAAAACTGCCTTGGTAATTTGTAGGTCTTTTTATTTTTTTCTCTGTGTTTCAGAAACTTCTTGACACTTGTTCTTTGAAGATCTTCAAGTCAATTTTCCTATTCCTATAAATTCCTCAACTTAGTCTTTTAAAACCCCTGTTTTATATAAGATTTTTATTTTAATTTCATGTGGAAAATAGTTGAACATGGTATTCACTGGCATAGATAGTTTGAAAAAACTAGTCAACCCCAGATTATTCCAAAGAATTAACAAAAATAAATATTATTTCCAACTTCAACGGACATTTCCTAAATTAAGTTCCTTATTACAATACTTCCTCTTAGTTGCCATGCACCTTACAGGGTATAAGAGGAACATACTGAAACAAAAACACCACCTGACATCCTGTTTGGGCAGGTGATTTACATCATGTTGAGGGAGAAGAAAGGAAGCATCTGAAAAGTTTTGGTAATATATTGTCAAGTTTTAAAATAGCCCTGGATGCTATTCTAGGTCCTATGCAGTTCTACAAAAATTTTAAAATCAGTTTGTCCATTTACACAAATAGCTGCTGGGATTTTGATTGGCATTATAGTGAAACTATATTAAATCTGTATTTTGAAAGTATTATTTCTTAATACTATCAAGTCTTCTAATAAGGCATATATCCCCATTTATTTAAGTCTTTATTATAGCAATATTTTACTGTTCAATGTGCAGATCTTTAACATTTTTGTTGGATTTATTCTTTAGTACTCTATATTTTTGTGCTGTTGTAAATGTTGATTTTTAATTTCATTTTCTAATTGTGTATTGCTAGTATATAGAAATACAGTTGATTTTTGTACACTGCTGTGTACCCTGTAACTTTGATAAACTCACTTACTAGTTCTAATACCTAGTTTGTAGATTCCATAGAATTTTGTACATAGACGATCATGTCATCTGTGAAAAAAGACAATTTTATTTTTTTATTTTTAATCTGGATGTTCTTTATTTCTGCTTCTTGCCTAATTGCACAGCCTAGGATCTCCAGTACAGTGCTGAGTAGAGACATCTCTGGTTTGCTCTTGGTGTTAGGGAGAAATTATTCAGTCTTTCACAATTAAGTGTGATGTTTGAATAGGGTTTTTGTAGATGTGTTTTTATCAGATTGGGGAAGCTTCCTTTATTCCTAGTTTGCCTAAGTTTTTATGAGAAATAGATGGTGGATTTCATCAAATACAATGATTATGTAAATATTAAATCAATCCTGCATTCCTAGGATAAAAACTGTGATCATGAGGTATTACCTTTCTATTTTATGTAAGACTCCATTTACAAAAATTTGCTTAGAATTTTTGTACCTATGTTCACAAGGAATATTGTATTGTAGTATTCTTTCCTTGCAGTATGTTTGTCTGGCCAGAGTACCAGAGTAATTTTGGTCCTCGAGTAGTGTTGACCTCACAGAATGAGATAGGAAATATTCCCTTCTCTTTGGGTGTTTGAAAGAGTTTGTGTAGAGTTAGTATTATTTCTTTAATGTTTGGTAGAACTCACCATTGGAGCCATCTGGATATGGAGTTTTGTTATAGGAAGGCTTTCTCTATTTTTCCCTTGAGAGAGCTCTGGCAATTTGCATCTTTCAAGGAATTAGTCAATTTCATCTTGTCATTCAATTTATTGGCATTAGGTGTTCCTAATTTCCTTCACTATTCTTTTTAATATCTGTAGGATCTTTAGTGATGATAGTCTCTCATTCCTTATATTACTAATTTGCCTTTCCTCACCAGTATGGCTGGAGATTTATCAATTTTATTGATTTTCCCAGAAAAAAAAAGTTTTTGGATTCTTTGGATTTTCTCTATGGTTTTTGTCTTTTATTTCATTGATTGTCACTTTGGTCTTTGTTATTTTTTTCTTCTGCATACTTTGGATTTAATTTACTTTTATTTGTCTAGTTCCTCTCTCACTCTCTTCTTTTTTTCTTTTTTTGCAACAGGCAGCCATTGAAGCACTTCATTATTTTTCAATTATATTCTTTAAAAGAATGTGGTACTTTATTTTTGAATAGCTAACAGGGCCACATGGTTGCAAATAAAAAAGGGTTTATTTGTGAAAATTTGCCTCCTCATCATTGTCTGAGCTACCCAGTTTCCCTCCTTAGAGGCAAGCGATGTTGTCAGTTTTTTGTGCATTCTTTGTAGAAGTATTTTACGCATATAGAACCAAAACTTACATGCACATATCCTATTTTTTGTTGTGGCTTTTAAAAAAAAGAAGCGAGCATTTATTTGGAAATGGGTTCCTTTAAGAAGTTAACCTTAGCCCAGGATTTCTCACCTTCCACTTTCCGCCAACGTGGGGCATGTTTGCAGAGCAGTATCTCTATTTTTTAGTTCAATCACTTCAGACTTTTCAGTCATTTTAGTATGGCCCGTGTGCTGTTGGTGACAATTTCTCCCATGAAATGTTTTTCAAAATATAAAACCTTCCACCAAAGTCAGAGTTCCTTTTTTAATGTAACTCTGTGGGTTTTTTAAAGTAAACTTTACAAAGACTGGCTTCAGTTCCTTTTTAACTGTGCCTCCATTCCTATAACAACTGTCCCTACCGTAGGTAGGGAAGACTCTGTATTCAAAACAAAGTTTCTAACATCTTCATGCAAGCCTTGTGCCTGGTTCTCCATAGTTTACCATTTTACCAAATCTATTCTTATGGGAGAAAAAGGTATATTTGCTTTAAAGTCACAATTTGTAGGAAAACAAATGTTTTCTGACATCTTACATTAACTTTCATATTAGTCCATTCTCTCATTCCTTCAGCATTAAACACCATGTCTTTATAAACTAATAAAGATGCCAATGATTTGTGGAGATGATGTAGCCCACCTATCATTTCATACATGAGAATACTTCAGGTACACAAGAAGCACTTGCTGAATTACCTAGATGCTCAGTCCTGTACTATGACTTTTTTAACTAACCAAGGCCAGTAACCTTCTTTTTATCTCTGTCCGTTGCATCCTAAAGTGGTTACAACAACCTTTAAAGGAGAGAGAGATTTTTTTTTTCTAATTTCATTTGACTTTCAATTTTGTTAGTTTCAGGTACATAGTATAGTGGTTAGAAATTTATTTATTTTTAAAAGATTTTATCTATTTATCTTCCGAGAGAAGGGAAGGGAAGGAGAAAGAAAGGGAGAGAAACATGGATGTGAGAGAGAAACAACCATCAGTTGCCTCTCGTAAGTGCTCCCAACTTGCAACCCGGGCCTCTTTGGCCTTGCAGATCAACACCCAGCCAAAAGAGCCACACCATTCAGGGCAATGGGCAGATATTTATATAACTTATGACGTGGTCTCCTTGGTAAGTCTAATATCCACCTGGCACCATACATAGATATTACCATATTATTGATTATATTCTCTATGCTGTACATTACATCCCCGTGATTATTTTGTAACTGCTGATTTGTACTTCTTAATCCCAGCTCTTCAAACCCCTTCCCATCCAGCAACCATCAGTTTATTCTCTGTATATGTTTTAATCTTTTATTTATTTTGTATTTTTAGATTCCACGTGTAAGTGAAATCACAGGGCATTTGTCTTTCTTTGTATGACTTATTTCACTTAGCATAATACCCTTAGCATAATATCCTTCCATGTTGCTGCAGATGATAATATTTCATTCTTTTTTATAGTCAAATAATATTTCCTCCTATATACAAGACCAGTCTAGAAAATGTCCAGTGATTGTTAATATAATGAGAGTGTTTTGTATGACATCAATGTAGCCTGGCAGCCAAAGAGAGTGGACTGGAGTACACACACATATGTGAACAATGACGACTACACTGTACTAGCCAGTGTGGGTGGTAGACACCATTGAGTGAGCATGTGTGCTGTGTGACCGTTGCATTCAAAATGACTGAGCAAGTAGTGCAATGAATCTGTGACAGTTTTTGCATTAAGCCTGGACATTCCTCCACAGAAACTATTCGGATGATTCATGAGGCTTTCAGAGATGGAGAATGAGTGCAGCACAAATAAAACTGCGGCACAAATGCTTCAAAGATGGTCAAGAATCTATTGAAAGTCATCCACATTCTGGAAGGCCTGCAACAAGCAGAACACCTGAGAATATTGAACGTGTATGGGCTGCAATGGAGACCAGCGACTGACAGTGTGAGAATTAGAAGCTGATCTGGGATTCAAAAAACTGTCATGGCCAACACCTTGACACAAGATCTTGTCATGAAATGTGTCATGACAAAATTCATTCTGCAGCTTCTGTTACCAGAGCAGAAGGAAGGTTGTGCTGCAGATGCTAATGGCTTAATTCAAACTGCTACTAATAAACCAGATTTCCTCAAAAAGGTCATAGCTTTAAAGGGAACTGAGACGTAATTGTCCTATGTATGATATTTCTTCTATCCTATTTTCCTTCTCAAGAAAAGTCTCTATTTTTTATAGTGTGTGGCTGGATACTTTCTGGACAGAACTTGTATGTACCACCCCTACTTATCCAATCATCTACCAATGGACACTTGCTACCATATCTTGAATATTGTATATGAAATGCCCTTCTTTGGCTCTGGCTGGTGTGGCTCAGTGGACTGAGTGCCGGCCCGAGAACCAAAGGGTCGCCAGTTCAATTCCCAGTCAGGGCACATGCCTGGGTTGTGGGCCAGGTTCCTAGTAGGGGGCATGCAAGAGGCGACCATACACTGATGTTTCTCTCCTTCTCTTTCTCTCTCCCCTCCCCTCTCTCTAAAAATAAATAAATAAAATCTGAAAATAAACCTTACAATTTACTACATGTATGCTATAATATTATATATGGCTATATAAAATCATGTTTTTTATTCCATATCTTTGTTTTATTAATGTAAAATATACTACTGTTTTTTTAAAACTTTTTAATTGTACTTTTTCCATTACCATTTAATCCCCTTATATCCCCTCTTCCCCCATTCACATTTTAAGTAATTATTGATAGGTATGTAATTATTGCCATGTTATTATTCATGTTTTAAAATTTTTTCTTCTTCTTAAAGATTTCCCTTTAACATTTCTTGTAATACTGGTTTGGTGGTGATGAACTCATTTAGTTTTTTTCTTGTCTGGAAAACTCTTTATCTTTCCTTCAATTTTAAATGATAGCCTAACTGGGTAGGATAATCCTGGTTGTAGATTCTTGTTTCCATTACTTTGAATATTTTGTGCCACTCCATTCTGGTCTGCAAAGTTTCTGTTGAAAAATAAGCTGGTTGTCTTATGGGAGCTCTGTTTAGGTAACTAACTGCTTTTTTCTTGCTGCTCTTAAGATTTTCTCTGTCTTTAATCTTTGGCATTTTAATTATGGTGTGTCTTGGTATGGGCCTCCTCATGTTCATCTCATTTGGGACTCTGTGCTTCCTGGATTTGTGTATATATTTTCTTCATCAGATAAGGGAAGTTTTCAGTCATTATTTATTCAAATAGATTTTTATTCCCTTGTTCTCTTTCTTCTTCTGGTACACCACGATGTGAATGTTACACTTGAATTTCTCCCAGAGGTCCCTTAAATAGGATCATTTAAAAAATTCTCTTTTACCCTGGCTGGTGTGGCTCAGTGGATTGAGTGCTGGCCTGTGAACCAAAGGGTCGCAATATGATTTCCAGTCAGGGCACATGCCTGGGTTGCAGGCCAGGTCCCCAGTAGGGGGCGTGCAAGAGGCAAACACACATTGATGTTTTTCTCCTTCTTTCTCCCTCCCTTTGCCTTTCTCTAAAAATAAATAAATAAAATCTTTTTAAAAATTAAAATAAAAAATTATCTTGTCTTTTCCTTTATTGTTTTTAAAAATATATTTTATTGATTATGTTATTACAGATATCCCATTTTTGTCAAAATTATTCCCCTCCTCCCTGCACACCCCCTCCCACCAGCATTCTCCCCCTTATTTCATGTCCATGGGTCATACATATAAGTTCTTTGGCTTCTCCCTTTCCTATACTATTCTTAACCTCCCTCTGTCTATTTTGTACCAACCAACTGTGCTTCTTATTCCCTGTACCTTTTCCCCTATTCTCCTCCCTCCCCTTCCCCACTGATAACCCTCCACGTGATCTCCATTTCTGTGATTCTTTTCCTGTTCTAGTTGTTCGCTTAGTTTGTTTTTGTTTTTGGGGGCATTTTGTAGGTTCAGTTGTTGATAGTTGTGAGTTTGTTGTCAATTTACTCTTTATATTTTTGATCATCTTCTTTTTCTTAGATAAGTTTGTTTAACATTTAATGTAATAAGGGCTTGGAGATGATGAGCTTCTTTAAATTTATTTTATCTGGGAAGCACTTTATCTGCCCTTTCATTCTTAATAATAGCTTTGCTGGATAGAGTAATCTTGGATGTAGGCCCTTGGCTTTCATGACTTTGAATACTTCTTTCCAGCCCCTTCTTGCCTGTAAGGTTTCTTTGGAGATATCAGCTGATAGTCTTAGGGGAACTCCTTTGTAGGTAACTCTCTCCTCTTCTCTTGCTGCTTTGAAGATTCTGTCCTTATCTTTAATCTTGGGTAATATAATTATGATGTGCCTTGGTGTGTGCTGCCTTGGGTCCAACTTCTTTGGGACTCTCTGAGTTTCCTGGACTTCCTGGAAGTCTATTTCCTTTTTCAGATTGGGGAAGTTCTCCTTCATTATTTCTTCAAATAAGCTTTCAGTTTCTTGCTCTTCCTCTTCTCCTTCTGGCACCCGTATGATTCCAATGTTGGAACATTTAGAGTTTCCCAGAGATTGCTAAACCTCTCCTCATTTTTTAAAATTCTTGTTTCTTCATTTTGTTCTCGTTGAATGTTTATTTCTTCTTTCTGCTCCAAATCATTGATTTGAGTCCCAGTCTCCTTCCCTTCTCTGTTGGTTCCCTATATATTTTTCTTTATTTCACTTTGCATAGCCTTCACTTTTTCCTCCATTTTGCGACCATAGTCAACCATTTCAGTGAGACTCCAGATGACCAGTGTTTTGAACTCTGCATCTGTTAGGTTTGCTCTCTCTTCATTGCTTAGTTCTATTTTTGGAGCTTTGATATGTTCTTTCATCTGGGCTTTTTTTTTTTTTTTTTTGTCTCAGGGTGCCTATTACATTGGGAGGGGTGGAGCCTTAGGTATTGGCCAGGGCAGGGTAACACATCACTGCCTTGTGGTGCTGTATTTGGTGGAGGGATATGAGAGGGAACGGTGCCTCTTGCTTGGCTCTCCATGGGCTCTCAGACACTTCCCCTGCTACCCAAAAGCAAATTGGGACCTTCTGGTGCTGATTCCCAGGTGGGTGGGTTTGTATGTTCTAGGACCCTGTGGGTCTCTGAAATGAACTCTCCTGTGAGACAGGCAGTTTTTCCTGACACTGCACCCCCACAGGTTTTTGCTGGTAGTTTTTGAGTCTTTCTTTCCCTGTTCTGGAATCCAGGGTTGCCCGGTCTGTTTCTGCCCAGTTGTTCCTCCCGGTTTATCTGCATGCAAACATGGGACTGCTGGGTCCGCCAGCTGCTGCCTTGTCATGTGCCTTTTCCACCCAGGCTGTCTGTCTCTGCCCCTCCTAGCAGTCTGAATGAATGTTTCTTCTTTAACTTCTTGGTTGTCGGACTTCCATACAGTTCAATTTTCTGGCAGTTCTGGTTATTTTGTGTTTTTAAATTTGTTGTCCTTTTCTCCTTTGTGCAAGGAGGCAAAGTATCTATACCTATGCCTCCGTCTTGGCTGGAAGTCTCTTTTCTTTTCCATTTGGGTGTTTTCTGCTACCTTGTCTTTCAAATTGCTGCTTTAATTCTCTGCTTCGTCTTATCTACTGTTGATTTCCACTAAAGTATTCTTCATTTCAGTTATTGTATTCTTCATTGCTGACTGATTCTTTTATAGTTTCCATTTCTTTGTGTACGTTCTCACTAATTTCATCTATTCTTCCCCTCAGTTTACTGAATATCCTTATAACTAGTATATCTAATAGATTGTTTGCCTCCATTTTGTTTAGTTCTTTTTCTTTTTTCCCTGTTCTTTCATTTGGGACCTGTTTCTTTGTCTCCTCATTTTGGCTGTTTGTTTCTAAGTATTTGGTAGATCTGCTATGTCTCCTGGAGTTGGCAAGGTGGTTTTATGTAGTAGGTGTCCTGTGGGGCTCCATGCTCAGGAGACCAGGGTGCTCCAGAGTGTCTCTTGTGTAAATTCTATGTGCCCTTCTGTTGTAGCTGACACTTGATTGCTTTGGCATGCCAGTGAAATATTTGGCCCTCAGGTTTGTGAGGACTGGTCATGACTACAGTGGCGGTATATTGCAGGGCCTACAAGGAGCAGGATTCACTATAGTGGAGCTCTGGTGCCTGCTGAGTCCATCCTTTGGGTGTTTCGTTTGTAGGGAGAACTGGGAGGTGCTCCGGTGTGGTCTGAGCCAGTCACAGGATGTTTTGGTTCTGGGGCCTTTTGGGGGGGCTCTGGTGCAGGCTTAGGCAAGCCACTGCCTATGACAGCACGGGGCCACCTGGCAGGAGCTACAAAGTGACCTGTGATGGTAGCTGCCTGCGCTGAACTTGGAGGTACTTGAGAGTGGCTATGCTGCACACTGAGGCCTACTGTCAATATTTCAGAACTGGGACACCTTAGCAAAAGGCACAAGGCATGCCAAGTCAGATGCTGCTTTTTGGGAGACTGTGAACCTTTGTGAGATATTAGGAAAAACCACAGCATGGGCCCAGGCAGCTTGTGAGGAACAGTCACTGAAAGAGGTTCTGGTGTGTGTGCAGTTTGGTAGGGTGAGTACTCAGAGAATCACCAGGGCGGGCAAATTTGATGGAAACTCAGATTCGTGCTCACCTGCACCTGCAGGCTGAGTGGGGAGAGGGATCAGCAAAGGAACAATGGCACCTGCCATCAGTTTAGTCAGAGAGCTGTCCCACCAGCCCTTGTCCGGAAGCCAGACGATTCAGCTCCTCCCTGTTGCCCCTGGTGTTTTGAGCTGCTGCCCCAGCACTGGAGCTCAGAGTGAGGGATTCCTCTAGCAAGTAAGTCCATGCACAGGCCCTTAAGAGGAACACCTGGGACTCCAGCAGCCCTCTGTCTCACCCAGACAGAATCCCCGCTGATTTTCACAGCTGTATGTTGTGGGGAATCCTCTTCCCAGGGCTGGTGTCCATGCTGGGGAAACCAGAGTAGGGAAGGGAACCCTTGCTCTTCAGGGGGACCCTCTGCTGCTGAGATATCCCTCTTAGCTCGCGTCCCCGTCCCTCCCACCAGTCTCAGTGGGGTTTCTCCTTTATATCCTTAGTTATAGGGGTTCTGTTCAACTAGTCTTCAGATGGTTCTCAAAGGTGGTTACTCTATAATTTATTTGTAATTTTGATGTGGTTGTGGGAGATGAGTACTGCATTTAACTACTACACCATCTTGACCAGAAGTGGTTTCTTAAAGTGGAAATGGGTGTCGTTGATTTGAGACCGTTCTTCCTTTCTAATACAGGCATTTAATGCTACAAGTTTACCACCAAGTACTGCTTTAACAACAACCCACAAATTCTGGGGTTTTAAAATTCATTTCAAATAACTTTGTTTTCCATTTTTTAAAAGTATAGTTGGCATGTATTAGTATCAGGTGTACAATTTAGTGATTTGACATCTTTATACCTTACAATGTGGTCACCCCCCTAATTCTAGTAATGGCATCATGAAAATTTATGACATTATTGACTATATTCCCCTTCATCTTTTTCACTTATCCTTCCACCTCTCCCCTATGGTAACCATCCTTTAGGTTTGTTCCTGATTGTTTTGGTTTTCAGATTCCACATATAACTTACACCACATGGTATTTTTCTCTCTGTTGACTTATTTCACTTAGCATAATACTCTCTAGGTCCGTCCGTCACAAACGTCAAGATTTCATTCTTTTTATGGCTCTGTAAAAGTTTTATTTATACACACACACACACTCTCTCTCTCTTCTTTATCCATTTATCTTATCAGTGGACACTGAGGTCTCTTCCTTATCTTGGGTATTGTAAATAATGCTGCAATGAACATAGGGGTGCATTATTATTTTTTGGCTTAGTCTTGTTTTCTTTGGATAAATGCCCAGAAGTGAAATTGCTGAGTTGTATGGCAAATCTATTTTTAATTTTTTGAGGACCTTCATACTGTTTTCCATAGTGGTTGCACCAATTTGCAGTTATACCGATAGCATACGAGGGTTCCCTTTTCTCTGCGTCCTCACCAAAATGTTTACTTTTTGATAACACCAGTGTGACTGTTGTGAGGTGGTATCTCATTGTAGTTTCGATTTACATTTTCCTGATGATTAGTAATGATCAAATTACTTTCTAACTTCCCTTTAACTTTGTTTTTGGACATGTTAGTTTCCTAATATTTGGGGGTTTTCGTGGGTCTGTTATTTTCTCATTTAATTCCATTGTGGCCAAAAACATATTTTGTACGATGAATACTTTTGAATTTATTTGGCTTTTAAATGGGCCATAATATTGTCTATCTTCATAAATATTCCATGTGCGCTTACAAAAAATTTGTATTCTGCTCTGGTAGGGTGGGATGCTCTATAAATATCAGTCGGGTCATACGGGTTGATACTATTTTTCAAGTTTACTATATTTTTGCTCATTTTCTTCCAACTTGTTCTATCAATTAGAGGTATTAAAATATCTAATAATTGGCCCTAGTTGGTGTGGCTCAGTGGATTGAGTGCCAGCCTGTGAACCAAAGGGTCCCCGGTTCAATTCCCAGTCAGGGCACATGCCTGGGTTGCGGGCCAGGTCCCCAGTAGGGGGCACGTAAGAGGTAACCACACACTGGTGTTGTTCTCCAACTTTCTCCTCTCTGAAAATAAAATCTTTAAAAATAAAATATCTGATAATTGTGTATTTGTCTATTTCTCTTTGAAGTTCTATTACTTTTAGCTCTATGTGAGTTGAAGCTTTGTTATTAGGTACAAAAACACTTAGGTTTGTCACTTGACATTCATTGACATTATCAATATGAAATGACTTTTTTAAATCCCTGCTAATATTCTTTGCTCTGAAATCAATTTTGATATTAATATAGCCACTCCAGTTTTTTTGACTGGTGTTAGAATGGTATATCTTTTTCCATGTTTTTACTTCTATTTATACATTTCATGAGGGCAGAATATATTTGGGTTTTTTCTCTTTAATCCAATCTGACAATCTCTTTTAATTATAAGGTTTACTGCATTTAATGTGATTATTGATATGGTTAGGCTTGATATTATCTTACTTTTTGTTTTCTATTTATCCCATCTGTTTTAATTTCTTTTACTTCTGTCATTTTTTGGAATTGCTCTTTGCAATTCCATTTTATCTATTAGTTTAATAACTATAATTGTTTTGTTATTTTAGGATTTATAATATACATTATCACAGTCTGCATTCCAATGATAGTATAGCATTTCACGTATAGTACAAGAAACTTATAACAGTATGTTATAGTATACTTCTTCCTTTAGGTCTTTAAGCTATTACTGTCATCCATTGTACTCTTACATCCAAGTATATTATAAAATCCACAGTATATTGTTATGATTGCTTAAACAAAGACCTTTTAAAAAGGTCTGAATACTAAATCATACATTTACCCATATTGTTACTATTTCTAGTGTTCTTCATTCCTTTGTGTAGATCCAGATCTCTATCTGGTATTATTTTCCTTTTGCCTGCAGAACGTCCTTTAACTTTTCTTGTAATGCCTGGTCTTCTAGTGATGAAGTCCTTCAACTTTTCCAAGTTTGAAACATTTTTATTTCCTAATCTATTATTTTCTTTTCAGAGCTGTTCAGTGTACTATTATGCCAATCCACTAAACTTACAATCACAGTATTTTTCATTCCTAGATTTCCATTCAATACTTTTCCCAATCTGCTTGGTTATTTTTACACTCATGGCCTTTGATCCCCCTTATTTCTTTAAATATACAACAGCCCTGGCTGGTGTGGGTCAGCGGATCAAGTGCTGGCCTGTGAACCAAAAAGTGGCCAGTTCTATCCCTGGTCAGGGCACATGCCTAGGTTGTGGGCCAGGTTCCCAGTTGGGGGTGTGCAAGAGGCAACCGACGGATGTATCTCACACATCAATGTTTCTCTCCTTCTCCCTCCCCGCTCTCTAAAAATAAATAAATAAATCTTTAAAAAAAAATACAGCGTACTTATATCATGTTTGATAACCCTAACATTTTACGTCTTTGTAGGCCTGCTTCTTCTATCACTTCTGCTTGCCTATTTTACCTGTTTGTGATTTTTGATTATGAACATTCTTTACAACTATCTGAGTTCCTCTGAAGACACTTTTGCTTTTGCCAGTCCCCTGGAAGGCACTAGTAACTCGACATCGCTTTAAATTTCCAGTTGGAGGTGCAAACACAGCCTTCAGTTTACTGACACCACCTCCAACTTTGGCCACAGCTGCCTGCGGACGGTGGGAGAAGCAAGCATTCATGGGACCACTTAAGAAAGACTGAATTGCAAAGGAGCTTAATGTCAAGGCGTGCGTGCAGTTGTGGGATCACAATAAAAATTATTTTCATGTGGAAAAAATAAATTTACAGCCTGAAACCTTTTTAGACTACTGAGGTTGTGTGAACCAAGCAGCTAAAGGCTGCTTGTGGTTATATATATTTCCTCTAAGGGAAGTTTTCTCTCGGAAAGGCGACCTTCCTTGCTGTCCTGGGGGACGAGAGACGTGAGGGGAGGCAGACAGGTTTATTCACGGTTCATCCTTAATCTCTTCTTTTGGGGTTTCAACCCTACGAGCTCTCCTATTAGCCTCCCGCCTTCGGCAGGCCCTCAGTTTTGTCTGCTGTTCTATTGTCTCTGCTCCTACCCCAGGCTGTGAAAAGCAAAGTTCAATCTAACATTTCACAAATATCCTAAGGTGGAAAAGTGGCATCAGTATCCTAATTATATCTTTGGGTTTCTATTTCCACTAAAAAAATTTTTAAATTTAGCCTTTGAGAAGTATTTATTTGCATCTCATTAATACATCTTAAATAATGCTTTTTGGTATGTATTCCAGAAGTTTTTGTTTTCAGCTGGTCCTTATCAGCCATACAGCTGGGAAAAAATTTCTCTCCACTTGTTCTTTAACAATATAGAGTATTCAAATACTCATCCTGACCCAGAGACAGGAGAGTGAGAACAGTGAAGGAAGCAGCAGGCAGGAGATCAAGTCTTAAAATCCACAATGTGACTTTAGTAGCTTATTTATACTCTGGTCTATTTCCTCATAGGACTGATGTGAAAACTAAATGAAGTAATATATGCACACCCGAAGCAGGGACTGGCTCGTATTATTATTACATTAAAAAGTTGCAATCGTGTACCTGAGTAAAAGCACACATCTTACCCAACAATTCCATAACCCCTGATCCCTAGCTCAGTCTACCATGGAGTAACGCATACACCTGCACTTACACTGACAGGTAGAAATCAACTCTGAGCTAGACAGGCTCCACTGTAGTCACAGGATGGGCCCCCAACCACAGCACAATGCTTATCTAAGATATGTCATCATCATATAAGCTTGAGTGAACACTCAGTCCTCTTACCACTAAGAAATCTGAAAAGCATAAATATAAACAAACACGATTATAAATTTTGAATTTTTATGGTGGACAGTCATCATTTGCCCCAACAGCCATCTGAAGCCAATAGTCCTGATTATTAAAAATCACGAAGTTGTATAAATGTTCTCCTCCTTTTTGAAAACCATGCTCCTTTTCTCTCCATGAAACAGGGCTGTCTGCAAAGCCTTGAACCGTCAACGTAACCCAAGGAGCTAGCTTTGGCTCATCAAAGTAGCAGCTGAAAAAGAAAGATAATTCTTATAAACAGGAAGAATTAGGAATGTTCACTTTTCTTTTTTTAACTTATTGAGGATAAGTGATATTTCTGATATAATGAAGCTCAGACCTTAATTTTTATTTATAAAAATTAGAAGATGCAAATTCCTGATACTATATTGTGAATTCAATGAAGGCTAACCAATATACAATGCGCAAAATAAACTTCAGCTTCTCCTACCTCCATTGTAGAAGATCATGTAAGATTCAAAGGACAACAACGAAACCCCAAAAAGTGTGTAAGAATAGTTTCTCTCCCTTTAACTGCTATTTTTAGAGTCTTTGATAACTGAAACACGGCAGTATAATTTATCAGATTCTAAAAATTAAGTCTTCTTACTGAAGAAAATCAAAGTACTAAACTAATAAATGTGAAAAAGTGCTGGATTTAAAAAGGAAAAACCCTCGAGGCTTCAATCTTAGACATTTTCAAAGTGAAGACTGAGAAGACATGCTTACTTTGTAGACTTTTCAGTATGGGATTTGGGTTTTCTGACATTAGATACAATGTAGCCCTTTTTTTATATAATACCTCCTAAAGTGAAAAAACTAATACTATTTTACATAATCCTTGGCATATTACCGATGCCCAGTGACTCACAGGATGTTATAGCTAGAAATGATCTTAGACATGATTTGGATTCAGAGACTCTCAACTCCTTTTTTGCACCCTATTAAAAAATGAGACATTTTGTAGAACTCCAGTATTTAAAGCAGATCATGTCTTTCATACAGTCTTGCTACTTTCTCAGGTGACACTGTAACTTAAACTGCACCAAAATGATCCGGGGAGCAGAACAAGAAAAATGAGCAGTTTGTTTTCAAGAAGCACAGTTAAGCTCTGCTATTTGTCCTTCCATAAGGACAAGTATGCGGCAATAGAATTTCCCTATTACCATGGACAATTATGTCATTTAAGATGATAACGTTACTATACTGTGAGCCCAAGCTAGGCATAAAAAGGGGAATGTGTATGACAGGATGCTGAAATTTGGAACAGCAGCACTGCTCCTAAAATGTCCCGTTGGCACAGATAAGCAAGATGAAAAAGGCAAAAAGCGTTCATACCACAGCTGTTCCAACAGGAGACTTATCTTCTCTGGAAGTATGAAACCAGTGATTGTACACAAATAAGCTTTTGCCACCACTGTGCTTGGCTGAGGACAGCAATAGGTTGATACGAAATTATCAGGCTCATTATTTCTGTCACGAAAAAAGAGAAAACACATTTATACCCATCACAGGATCACTTTCACAGTGTATTAAGCCCCTATGCAAAACAAGAAGCCAGAAGCCTACAACACCCAGCTCTCATACGCACAGGTCAGCATCACTGAAGACGGCACCCAGCCAGTCGAGGAGCTCCCCGGCACTGCAGGCCGCCTCCGGCTCGCCCCTGAGCTCGCTGCTCTGCAGCACTGGGCACTGCAGGTCTGTCACCGTGCTCACTGCTATTTTTGGCTGATGCTCCTGAATTCCATAATTGAAAAAGTATGACATCATCGCTGATTCTTCTACACCTTGGAACAAACCATATAACACTATTTGAATACTGTAAACAAGTTCCGTAAATCCCTAAAACTACCCCATCCCATCTGAGAGTTGCGGGAAGCTGTATTCAAATTAAAATACTTTAAGTTGCTTTCAGTTCCTTCTGCCAAAGTTCTGTAAACATTCCTTTTCTTTCATACTTTCTCCAGAAAAGTCTACCACTTCCAGTTCAACTCATACAAGTTTCATCATTTAAGTTGTAATAAGAAAATTTCAACTTAAATAAGACCAAAAGCTTTGCTTATGTACCAATGAGTGAATTCTACAGAAAAAGGAACGTATCTCCACAATCTCTATTTAAAAAAAAAAGCTGAATGATGACAGAATCACATTCAAGCTTGTCTCTGAACCCAGTATCCAGTGTTCCTGCAAGGATTTTCCAAAAGCCTTGGAAGACAGAAACAGTGGCCCCCTCCAGGGCAAACGGCAGGATTTTTACTGTTCAGTCTAAAGGAAATAATGTCCCCCTACCTCCAGGGCAAATGTCAGCAGGCTTACTGCCCAGTATAAAAGATTTGAGTTCCTTAAACTCCAGTCTCCTTTCCTGCAATGTGTGCGTGCCAGCATCGCTTGACCCACTGTGTCTCTCCCTGTAGGAATTAGGATTTGGCGGACTGGTTCAAATGCTTATACTCTGGCGACTGATATTGCTGTCGGTAATTAAGTCCTTTGTCTCTGACCCATGTCTTCTGCCAGCATCCATGAGACTGTGCAGGCTAACGTCTTAGCTTGCAAGAGGGTAAAATCGCAGAACTTTCATAGTTTCTGACAATCCTTTCAAATAATTAGGAATCTTAGAAGAGCCCTCTAGAACCCAATGCATAGATGGTCCTCGATGAAGACTTCATGTGACTGAAATGTCAGTCTGTGTCTCTGCCCTCTGGTGTCTCTACCATAAGTACACGGAGAAGCACTGAAGTACTGCAGACCTCAGACTCACGCAAGCAACCCGGGGCACTCAGAGACCAGAAACTTCCCATGAGGGGCAGAGAAATGGGCATATTTCCACAGTGGACCTGTGTGTTTTCCTATTCTCCAAAAGAGAGTACTTCACTATCAGAATTGTGATGATCTGATTCATAACAATCTCATGATGGGCCACGAATACACTTCTAAAAGGAGCAAGGGATGTGGCAATTGTAAATAGCTTAACTTGTTTGGTGACCATCAAACTCTGAATTAAATTCATTGTTCTAATCAATTAAAACTTGCAACAAATTTAATCTAACCTCCAATGGCATGCCTATTACTGTGTAATAATGAGTGAGCAATTTGCATATATAACTCTGGTATTATTTTAAAACACTACAGCCAAGACTGTAGTGTAGATAAGGTGGAGGAAGGAAGGGGAGAAACAGATAATTTTAGCTGCTCAGCAGCCACGCTCAAAATCTATAGGTCTACATAAAACCCAAGCAGACAGAGGCAGGGCCTGTACGCATGGATTGTCCTCAACTGCGGTTCTTGGGGATGGGAGGGGCCAAAGCAGCTTTCTTTTTAATGTTTACACGTATAGGTGCATAATATCCCTGACCACAGGGATGAAATCACCATTCAATTCTCCATTACTCCTTTAATTAACAATTAGATTTCAAAACCACTGTATTAGTTCATAATTTATTCTTCATACCTGTATGATGCCAAGCCAAGAGAAAATCAAATTTCAGTGGCTTCTTTTCTTTGAAGGACCAAGATATTCTTTTATACTTCTTAGAATCCAGATTAACGGCTAAGTCCATCAAATCAATGGAAATAACTTAAAAAAAATGGAAAGAAGAATAAATATTTCATTCTTATGTAGCTAGGTTACACCATGGAAAAAGTATTATATTAAAAAACAGAATTCTGGGAAACTTTATGGACAGTAAAAATTATTTTGTTCTTCTTGCACTCTGTTTTACCAAATCAAAAACTCTGTAATGGGCATCCCTAACACTGAGAACTAAAAACAGATGTTTTTAATTCATACTTTTCCTACATCAAAGACCAAGGACACCGTCAACTCTAATCTACCTATGGATGTAGCTACCTTTGCTACTGATCCCCAAGCCAGACACTACCAGCAAAACATCTCTTTTCTCATAAGTAAATTTTACTGGCAACCACAAAGACTTAGGCAACTCAAAGGAAATTCATTATTAAGAACAAGCTGTGGACTCTTACCTTGGGTTCACTACTTTGAATTTTTGACCCAAAACGTATACCTAAGGGACCATGCCAATTCTAAATCTTTATAAGATGCAGCCTATGGCTGAAAAGAAATGGCATTATCTTATCCTCCCTAAAGTCCAACTGACAGCCCTCTGAGAAGCTTTACAGACAAGAAACACCCATACCTTTTCTGAACAAAGAAAACGGAAGCAATTCAAACATTTAAATTTAACTTGTCATGAAGAGATTACTATGTTGTTAGAAACTGACGGGGCAAGCATAATACTTACTAAATTTCATTATTTTTCTACCAGAATAATGAGATGGACGACCTTGAAGTCCAGTTTCTTCGTAAGTGTCTTTATCCAGTGATAAAATCAACTTCCCTATAAATCAAATAATTCCCATAAAAGAGATGTCAAAATATGACATGTTCAATAACTAAAAGAAAGCAAGGCAAATTGAGCAGTTAGGTATCAGAGTAGTAAGTTGCACACAAAGATTTTGTTTATAATACAAGAATATTATTTGTACATACAGACATTTATAATACAAGCCTATTGTCTATACATTATACATACAAGGATATTAATGATAATAGTGCAACTAGAAATTTATCCAAATTTCTACTGAAGAAGTCATTATATACCTCTTCTTTGGAGTACCTTCAAGAGATTAAAAATAGTATATTAGAACAATACGCACTAATATGGAAGGACGTCTATGATATATAGCTTGGGAAAAAAGCAAACTGAGAAACAATATAATATGATGTAATTTATGTTAAAAATGAAGTATCTTTACATGTGTTTATAAATTCACAGAAAATATCTAGAAGAATGAAGACAACCTGTTAACAATAGTTCCTTCTAGGAAGGAGAGTTTAGAAGAAGGGAGATGGAAGCCAAACATTCACTTTAAATACATCATATGATTTGATCTTTTTTGTTTTTACAGTATGTACTTCATTTTTCATTGAAGAAGAAATGAATCAGTTGTTACCATTTGGCAGCAGAGCAACAGTATTATCTTCATCAATATTTGTATTGTACGTCAGTGCATAGCATGAACCTGTAAGAGAAAGCCCAGACGAGAAGAAAAAAAAAAAAATCACACCTGCAAAAAATCTGTGGATTATTTTTACATGACAATAAATTTTCAAGATTACTGCTCCAGCTTACTCAGTAAACCTAAAACCTGCCACTGTCAACCTGGAGGACATGAAAGGCCATACACACTTAGTTTACACAATCCCCTGCCCAAGAGCTGTTTGTGCAAGCTGACTACCATGAAGCAGAAAATGGACTGACGATGGAGTGTGTGTCTTTGGGGATGCCGGTAGAGAGGCAGGAAGTATAATACTAAAGAAGTTCACACCTGAGAGGCAGAGTCCCAGGCTAAGATTCAATATGTGTTAGGAATTTGTATGAAGCTAAAGCTACCCAATCTCTCCCAGCCTCAATTTCCTCCCCTATAAAATGCTGATCATAGGCCTATTGCATAGAGTTGTTACGAGGGTTTAAACTGAATAAGATATATAACAGTGCCTACTATAGCTAGAGTCCACACTATTAACAAAGTAGGAGCAAGCTTCAAAACAGACAAAAGGAATAATGTCGATGAGACCAAAGACAAGGCCTCCAGCTTCATAAGCACCCCCAGCAACGTGAGAATGGGAGGAGCTCCAAGTAACTAGGATTCCTCCCAGCTCCACCAGAGAGGACAAACAAGGGTCCTACAACAAGTTTAAATAAGTGGCTTACTTATAAGTGTAGTAACTTACGTAGTGAGGGTTGGATCCCTAAAGACTTTCTGAAATACAGTTTCAAACAAAGGCTGCTAGGAAACGACTAGAATAAACGAATCAACCCAGTAGATGTGAGTAGGAATGAGGACAGCAGAGAAGCATAAGAGTGATAAAATCTAAGAAGACACCGAACCACGAGTACCCAGCTCTGTAAATGGCTGCCATGGTTGCCTCAGGAAACCAACCTTTTGAGGTAGCTGTTGTGGGAACTACTGAGAGCACAGTGTTCTTTGCAGCCACACACCCAACAGCAATGTATCTGAATACATGGATTGAAAGCCTTTTCTCTTCATTAATCCTTGTTTTAAGATGAAGGATACCCTTTTGTTACAACATCCCCATGCAATACCTGTGGACAAGTGTCATCAGAAACCACCACCTAACAAGAGCATGAGAAAGAGAAAGGTAAGAATACTGAAAGATGGGGAGAGTGATGCATGCACTTAACCACACAGGCTGTCTCCATAAGCCCTACTTAAAACAAGAAAAGAACCCTTGTATTGTAATGTGACCAAACTATACTTCCTCATCCTGCCACGTTCATAGACACTATGCAGTTTTTCTTACCTTTCTTTACAAAGGTGTTGATGAATTCATGTGTAATTAACTCATGAAGAGGTAAGTTCTTCACAAAGTAATAGGGTCCAGTTTCCGTGACCAGGTTTTTCAGTTCTTTTGGTAGTATCCCACACTCAGGAATCAGAAATGAAACCTATTGGAGTGTGTAATATAAATAGGTCTTATTTTCATGTACATCAACACCCATGATTTCAGGGATGATATGACATCCCGAAGGCTGCTAATGATTCCGCCACAAATTTCTACAAAACTCTTATAAATTAACTTACCAATCTCATGAAAAGAAAAATCTGACAAGTTTTTCATTTCTGCATTCAAATGTACAGTATCAGAAAAAGAATGAGCAAGAAAACTTTAATGGAAAGGTCTTGTTAATATTTTATCTTTTATAAATAAGTGATACATTTATGTCCTGTTCCTTTTACTACTCTAGTTAAATTTTTGGAAAATATAGGACAATTGAATATCCCTGTATTTGTTTATCCCAGTACCAGGTTTGAATCAAAGGAACCATCCCTTAGGGCATAAGGAATTTATCCCTTCAGAATCAATCATTAAGAAGTCACTTGGAAGCATAAGTACTCCTAGATCTTTCTATTTTATAGACACAAAAAATTCTACAGATCTGACATGGTGAGTTAAGGTATATATCCTGACTGCTGTCAGTGTTGAGCTTTCCATCCCAAGCAGAGGTGTTAAACCTAACAGTTTCATGCGTTGCCCCAAGTGCTCCACACCTTGAAAATCGCTCTCCCAAAGCTTGAACACCAGTCTGTTCCCAAGGATCAGGGTCAGCACTTGTGTCTCTGAAAAACCGGCCAGTCAGGCCCGAGGGAAGATTAGGAAGATTAAGCTGATCAACTTGAAGTGCTGAAGGCTTAAACCATCACCAACTTCAGGCTTATTTTTTGGGGGGGCCTAGCCATTTAAATAGGTTGGTGAGTACGGCCTATTAGACACTTGACCAGGAATTTTGGGTCATTCTCCCCTACTCTCAGCAAGTCCTGGATAAACCAGTAATTAACCTCACTGGCGCCTCGGCTTTCCACATCTGAGAAGAAGGCACTCCACGAGGGCGACATTTTCAAGAAGCAATAGCCAATGTTACCAACCCCAAAAAGCTCTTAAGCTGTGCTTGCTAGCAGGGTCACCACAGCTAAATTTCTCCCCAAAGCTGCAGAAATAGCGCACTTTGCCCGGGAGATACAGAAGGCAGCAGACAGGCAAAGTAGAAAGTTTCCATAAGCTGTCAAGAAAAGTAGTTTCCTGCGCCTGGACTCGGCATGATGCTCTGAATGACCCACACGCGGGTGGGACAAGGAATTAAGTGCTGGGAAGGAGGCGAGAGTCTGGCTTCGATATGGAGCAAAAGTAACTTGTACGCGGCCGGCGGCCGGCTACCCTTCGCAGCTGTAACTCCCCACTCCGAGCCGCGCTCCTCGGGTCCCTCCCCGGAATGCACTGCACCTGGACCGGGGAAGGGACGGGAATAACCTGCTAGCTGCGTTCGGCCCACGCCAGGGAAAAACAGCTCCGCGCCCGGCGCATCCTGGGAGTTGTAGTCTTTAAGCTCGACAAACCATTGGCTCGGAGCGGTTAAGAAACAACATCTCCCAGTACACCCCGCGAGGGGACCGGCCACGCCAGAGCGCGGCACTCCCAAGCCTCTCCATCTCACGGGCTCAGGCGGCCAGACTTACCCTGTAGTTGTGATAGTGCGTCTCCACAAGATGCTTGTGGCGCGATTTGTCGTGGCCGAAGTTGGATTTCTCGCAGACCAGCAAATGCCGGGGTACCTCTCGCAGCCTGCGCAGCGTGGCCATGCTCTCCGGTACCGAGGCCCTCCAGGAGCGCTGCGCATCTGTGCCCCTCCCACTCGCCCCGCCCCTCCCACTC